>JAPYZS010000354.1:0-102339 GCA_030522925.1 Trissolcus japonicus | reverse complement strand
CTTTTGATACATTTTTTTGGCGCTTATGATATATCCTGAATTGGCGCTTATGATGACCCCCCCAAAACCCTCATTGGCGCTTTTGATATACAGCCATTTTTTCATAATTTGACAAACTTTTTCTATACTTGGAAATTTAAATGTTTATTAGAAAACAATTTGACAGTATAGTTAACTTTCAATTTAAAACTACTTTATTTGTTATGATGATTACGTTATTTGTCAATTTTTTTCCAACATTTTCTTTCATGAATTGCAGAGCTTCTTCCTTGTTTCTGTTTCTGCTTGACGAATTTACATCATACCTCCTAAGCAATAATGTTACCTCCATCTTCAATACCGTCTCTATCTCCTTCCCTTTTAATCGACTAATCAAAATGCACCAATCAACGCCGAGTTTACAAACGGGGCTCATACTAAATTTACATCTTATTATAAATTTATCTGTTACAATTTTTATTTCTGCAAAAGTAAACAGTATTTGATAATAATAAAGTGTATGTAGTAATAAACCAATACGAAATCAGAAGTTTGACAATCGTAATCACTGCGTTTTGTGACAATGTGAAAAGTGATATTTTTAGATACATTAGTTATAAACTTTAAATAAAAATATGTAGTTGAAAGAAACTTACTTTGGCAAATTCAAGTTTAAGAACAAAAAAATGTTATCGAAAGAATGATTATCCGCGTAATTTACACATTGTTACCAAATTATACAATGTAATTTGGATATGTAAGTTACATAAATCCATAATTTAATTTCACTTTGAAAGAAGAGTTTTAGTGTAAAACTAAATTACTTGGTAACATCATGGTTGCATCAAAGTTTTTTGAACAAGAGCAAAGATCAAAAAAATTAACATATTCATCAAACGAAGTTTCATTCAGGTCTCCGACGTTGTTATCGTCAACAATAACAGAACAGTTTTTTAAACTTAAAACAAACTTGTTAACATTATCGCCGTAGTTTTTCTCTTGAGGTTCAAACCACAATCTTAGTGGCTCAGGCCGTGGTTGCTGATTCCCAGTTTTGTAAACTCTAAATGGCTCATAAGTTGTACTTGCGTTTGGTACAACAATAATGTCTTTGTCAGACACTCGATTTGCTATCACTTTGCAAGTGAATTCAGTTGCTTCTTTCTCCGGCAATCCAAAAACTATGAGATATTTCAAGGCAGGCATCTTTGCAATGGCGTCACAAAAACCAGAGCAATCCAAGATTTCGCCCATCTCAAATTTAATATGAAGCCTAGTCAGATGTTCAAATTGGTTTGATTCAACCTTACTCAAGGATTCGGCACTGAAGAATCTAGCCCTTGTGATGAACAATTGCTCCAATTTAGGCAATGTTAAAAAACAAGAAACGTCAGCTTTTCCAAGACCTATTTTATCTGTGAACAACAAAAAGTAAAGTATTATTAAATAAATGAACAGTTTATAATTGTCAAATAAAAAGTCCACTATGTCAAAAACAATTGCTTACCAATTTTAATAACTCGAAGATTCGGACAACCTTTTATCAAATTGAAGACTGAAGAAACATCCAATTCTGCGTACCGGTCATACCACCCTCCACTTTTCCATAATAGTAGTTCTTCAAGTTGAGAAAGAGCACTGATGTCCGATAAAACTCTGAAGTAATATTGTGCCAAATAGTGGTTATGAGTGACAATAGTTAGTGATTTGACACGTTTGACGCGATGCAGAATCGAGCACATGAGAGCTTCAATCTTTTCTGTTGGAGATCTGAAGTTCAGAATGAGCTTTTTCATGTTCGGGAATAGCTGTAATCAAATCAAATAAGTCCCAAAAAAAAAAAGGTTTATGACCAGAACATGTATGGATGGGCAAAAGTTATAATATTTGCAATATACAAACCAGATCGAAATTTTTGAAATTGCTCTTGCCTATGACTTTCAAAGTCACTTCTTCAACAGAATCGAATGTACAGTTCCAGGACATCTTCAAGTCCATGTCAGGAAGAGTCACTTTTTTCAAGCTTTTATTTGATAAAAGATGTTGCGATATATTCATCGAGACGATGGTAGGATTTCCGATTTTCAATTCCACAATGTTTGTACAAGTTTGAGACAGCATCAAGATCCATTGTTTTATATGGATCTTGTCAATACAATAACCGTAACGATGATTCAAAAAGATTGTATTTTTGCGACAGGTGCCCAGGTGCACTGATTTTACATACTGTCCGATGTATTGCAAAACTGATTTCAACGTTAGTACATTCACTGGTATCATTTTTCTTCCAATTGATTGATTGTCTTTGTAGCAGAGCAACTGATCGTTCAGGTCTATGTCAGTTATTTTGCTAAACATTGTCTGAGCCAGACGATCCCATCTTGTGCAAACTGAAAAATTCAAATTAAATTAACTGCAAAAATAACTTTTGAGATGTAGTATAATTCTACATTGTTGAAAGTTTACCTTGGGCAATCGTCACCCAGTTGAGCGGGTCGTCAAATAGGTTGAAAATGTGCAAAAGACAGTCGTCAGGGAGGTACTCAATGAGCATCATCTTTCTATCCAGAAACCTAACTAAGAAAAGAAAATGAGATTTTTTTAATAATCTCATAACTATTCAATTATACATGTGGCATTATCTATTTTAAGATTTTTTGCATTCCTATTTATAAATTGTAAAATATTTTGATTTTACATACCTTCGCTAACCTCAATCTTTTGTTTACTTTCTTTGTAACGAGTTTTTACAAGTAAAAGTCTTTTGACCTTAAGAATGTTTGTTTTAATAACAAAAAATGACAATAACAAGTTGTAGCTATTCGATGGGTAATATATTCTCAACTGCGGTTGAGAAAGACACTATCGAAAAGAGAGTGAATTGAAATAATCTCTAAGGAACGAGCGTTTGAAAAACTGAACCGGCGCTCGGTCCATTTTACCGTTCCGTTCCTTCTGTTCATTTTCAAATGAGTTTTGTTCGTTTTTTCAAATCGTTTATATTCTATTAATTTTCTAAAGCAACATTAATTAAAAACTATAGAACTTGTTTGTTCTAGCTTGTTTATTGGTTTATTCATGGTTTTTTTTCGAGAGTGTTTTTTGAAAAAAATTTATTATATTATTAACCAACTTGTTTTTTCATATTTTTTTTGTTTTAAGGAAAAAAATGTTTTTTCCAATAGAGAAACAAACTTTTTAAAACAAACTAAATAACATACGCGTTGCGCGCGTCACTTTCAAATTAATATTTCAAAAAATAAACTATGATTAATTCTTATATCAAAAAAGTAAAAATCACTTTCAGATTACTTTTTTCAATTCAAATCGTCCTGCGGATGAAAATTGACCAAAATAAGAAATGAGGAATGAAAGTGAACTTAGCTGGGGACTAATAGTCACGGACTAATTTTATTTATGAAATGGACGGATATTAGTGTTTTTAAAATCAAAATAATATTTATTTATGACATTGTATATATTCCCCAGATTCCTCAGAGAGAAAAAAATTAATTGCATTCTGAATTAGCTTCATGTATCGAATCGATCGACCAACAGCTAAGTTCACTTTCTTCATTCCTTATTGGTCGATTTTCATCCGCGGGACGATTTGAATTGAAAAAAAGTAATCTAAAAATAATTTTTTTTTTTTTGATAAAGAAAATTAATCATAGTTCATTTTTGGAGATATTAATTCAAGTATTTATTAAGAATGAAATAAGAGATGATAATTGCCTTTCTCTTTTTAAGAACTTTCTTAACGAAATTCTTTACGAATATAAACAATTATAAAATCAACTTTGTTTCATTTTTTTATAAAAATTTTCTTAGAATTTTTAGATTATCAGTAATGTTATTTTGATCAATGAATTAGTGATTTTCATCAATTTTAAACAAAAATATCGGTACTCCAGTAGTTCATTCTTGGAGATGGCGTTACGATCATATTTGTGGCTATTTGGTGATACGAAATAGGGTTATACTAAACAGTGCCCACATAAAAGCAACGTTCACGTTCCAGTCCTGGTGTACGTGAGAACTCTTTAATTCTTGCCTAGCCATAAAAAACAACAACAACATGAAAGCAGTGATCGTTATTTTGAATTTAGAAAAACTACGACCACATTTTCTTTCGCAGCATCTCGGTCAATATAACAAAAACAAAGTCGTCTGTCATAGATTGTAAAATGTAAGTATTTTACTGTTAAACAACATATCATAACATTGTAAAAGAATCTGCAAATTGTTTAACAAAGTTTTAAGAATATAATTTATTTTGTTATTATTTTAGATAAAAACTAGTTAGATCTGAGAAGTATTTTGCAGCCATAAAAAACAATGGATCATCATAAAAAACAAACAATCAGCAATGAAGGACGCGATGAACCTCCCAAGACAAATGGATCAAGGTTGTACATGTGTGAGGAATGTGGAAAAAGGTTCAACTTTATGAACAACTTGAAAAGTCATCAGAAAATTCACACTGGAGAGAAGCCTCACAAATGTAAACAATGCGGTAAATGTTTCCGAGATGCATCTTATAAAAAAATACACATGAGAATTCACACGGGTGAGAAACCTTGCAAATGTGAACAGTGCGGCAAGGCCTTCGCCCAGTTGAGTGTCCTCTACAGACACATGAGAAGTCACACAGGTGTAAAGCCGTACAAATGTAAACATTGCGGTAACACTTTTATCACGGGGGATCATTTGAAGGATCATCTGAAAATTCACACAGATGAGAAGCGTTACGAATGTGACCATTGCCACAATAAATTTCGTGGAAAGTCTAATTTGAAAGTTCACATGAGCATTCACACAGGTGAGAAACCTTACGAATGTAAACAATGTAAAAGAACGTTCAGACAAATGCAAATTTTGAAAAACCATTTGCGAACCCACACGGGCGAGAAACCGTACGATTGTAAACTTTGCGGTCGTAATTTTGCACAACCCGGCACGTTGATGACACACATAAGATCTCACACAGGTGAGAAACCGTACGAATGTAAGCTGTGCGGAAAACGGTTTACCCATCCGAATACAATGAAAGCTCACGTTAGAATTCACATAGGTGAAAAACCATATGAATGTAAACATTGCGGTAGATGTTTCACCGAATCGAGTGGATTGAGGTCGCATCTGAGAACTCACACGGGTGAGAGACCTTACAGATGTAAACTTTGCGGGAAATGTTTCGTCCAGACAAGTGCCCTGCACAGTCACGTTAAAACTCACTCGGGTGTGAAGCCTTACAAATGTGAAGATTGCGGAAAATGTTATAGAGCGTTACGACCACTGAAAAAGCATGAGATAACTCACATGAGTGTGAAATTGAACAAGTTCATTTGTTTGTACTGCTCAAAAACGTTCAGAAACGTTGATCGGTTGGGAGTTCATTTTGAAAAGTATTATTTTAATGAGAAGCAAATTGTTTTAAGCGAACATTGTTGTCCGACTGTTGAATGTTTGTACTGTTCGGCTGTTTTTAGTAACATTATTGAATTGAATGTTCATTTTCGCAGATATTACGAGTTGTAAAAATTTTAATTAGGGTAAGCGACGTGGGGTAAAATGTGAGTTTTGAACACCGAATATTTTGTATTAAAATTTTTCTTTGTTAGCAAATTTTATTGTGATAGACGAGTTACATAACTAATAACATTCTAATTATCAATACGTATAAAGTGTTCAAAATGTTAACTTTCACATTGTGACTAATTTATGTGTTATGATTTGTAAGAAACAAAATTGTTGAACTTTATTTTAAAATTTTATATATATTATATTATAATATATATTTATAATTTTAATAGCACAAGAACAAACTTTCGGAATCGTTTACTCGTTTCTCTGTCATCGTACAGAAAAAATTGAAGTTTTATCTATTTACGCTCTGTTTGTTTGTTCTTGTTTATTCTAGCTTGTTGGTTTATTGATTTTTTCGAGAATGTTTTCTAAAGAACATTCATGAATATTATTGACCAACTTTTGTTTTTTTCTATTTTAATGTTTTATGAAAATAATGTCTTATTTCAATAATAAAACGATTTTTAACCATTTGATGATCATACGCATTTTGGATACGTACACAACTAATCATGTACGTCTGACAGCTGACAGAGATAAAAAGTTCAAAAAGCGCATTTTTTACTATAAAAAGTTATTGAAAAGAATACAAATTTTTTTTATTGGTCACACACACATCCAATCAAGCTTAAGACTGTCTAATGGATTTTCACGAGTTTCGATCATCAAATGATTAAAACGAAACTGTACACTAATCAGTTTTCATATAAGCATCATTGATCATTATTTCGAATTTGTAAAAAAAAAAGAAACTAAGAAAAAAAATCATTTATCGAAGATTAAAAAAATCAAATGTAAGTATAATATAACCTGTAAACAATGTACATATTGTATAATTGTAAAAGAATCAGTGTTGTTGTATGAACAACGTATTCATTTTATTAATTTTTTTAGATAAGTTTTCTATAATCTAAAAAACACTTCGATCTCTAAGAGGTATTTTGCAAAGTCATCCAAAAACAATGGATTATGATAAAAAACAAACAATCAGCAATGAAGGACACGATGAACCTCCAAGGACAAATGGATCAAGGTTGTACATGTGTGAGGAATGTGGAAAAAGATTCAACTTTATGAACAACTTGAGAAGTCATCGGAAAACTCACACTGGAGAGAAGCCTTACAAGTGTAAACAATGCGGTAAACATTTCCGAGACTCAGCTTATATGAAAACACACATGAGGATTCACACAGGCGAGAAACCTTTCAAATGTGAACAGTGCGGCAAGGCTTACTCCCAGTCGAGTGTCCTTTATAGACACAAGAAAAGTCATACAGGTGAAAAGTCTTACAAATGTAAATATTGCGGTAACAGTTTTATCACGCGGGATCATTTGGGGGTTCATCTGAGAACTCACACGGGGGAGAGGCCGTACGAATGCGACCATTGCAAAAGTAAGTTTCGTGGAAAGTCTTCTTTGAAAGTTCACATAAGAATTCACACGGGCGAGAAACCCTTCGAATGTGAACATTGCAAAAAAACTTTCAGACAACCGCCATTGTTGAAAAGTCATATGCGAACCCACACGGGCGAGAAACCCTACGTCTGTAAACTTTGCGGTCGTAATTACTCACAACCCGGTGGGTTGATATCACACATGAGAACTCACACAGGTGAGAAACCGTACGGATGTAAGCTGTGCGGAAAACGGTTTACCACGTCGACTGGATTGAAAAATCACGTAAGAATTCACACAGGTGAAAAACCATATGAATGTAAACATTGCGGTAGATGTTTCACTGAATCGAGTGGATTGAGGTCGCATCTGAGAACTCACACGGGTGAGAGACCTTATAGATGTAAAGTTTGCGGGAAATGTTTCGTCCAGACAAGTGCCCTGCACGGTCACGTTAAAACTCACTCGGGTGTGAAGCCTTACAAATGTGAAGATTGCGGAAAATGTTATAGAGCGTTACGACCACTGAAAAAGCATGAGTTAACTCACACGAGCGTAAAATATAACAAGGTCATTTGTTTGTACTGCTCAAAAACGTTCAGAAACGTTGATCGGTTGGGAGTTCATTTGGAAAAGTATTATTTTAACGAGAAGCAAATTGTTTTAAGCGAACATTGTTGTCCGACTGTTGAATGTTTGTACTGTTCGGGTGTTTTTAGTAGCATTATTGAATTGAATGTTCATTTTCGCAGTTATTACGAGTTGTAAAACTGTCAATTGGGGTAAGCGACGACGGCTAAACTGTTAGTTTCGACACCGAATATTTTGTATTAAAATCTTTTTATTTCTTGACAGATGTTATTGTCATAACAAATAAAGTTATAATCATCAGTGCGTATAACATTTTCTAAATGTTTTTACTATAAATCATTAAATATATAATATTTGGAAGCCAGACATTTCTGTCAGTTCTGTCAGTTGAGAATACGCCTCTCACTCGGTGGCATCGGTTTTCTCAACAGTAAATGGTTTCTTAACAACTTCTACGGTGCAATCAGCAACAACGATATCATGTGATGTACTATCCAATATGCGACCTCCAGGTTGAGTCTTATAGTCTCCAATCTTCTTTACGACATCCTTGAAATAATAATTGAAATATCATTTATTTAATCTTATTTCCGTAATGAATATCACAATAATTTTTGCACTGATAAATAAAAAAATCAAAACAATACAAAATTAAAATAGTAACATTTTTTTAAAAATTAGAAGAATTTTATTTGTACCATTCCTTTAAGAACTTTGCCAAACACAACATGCTCACGTTTATACCTATAAAGTTCTTTCAAAGAGATGAAAAAATGAATATTGATTTCGTTTTGTCGACTATTGACCATTCCTATCCAACCAGCACCATAGAACTTTAGTTTGATCTTTCCTTCACGAAAAGCACCACCATAAATGCTTGAACCTACAAAATAAGTGAGAAAATATAAATAAAAAAAAATACTTATATACAATTTGATGTTCAAAATATTTGAATGCGTAGTAATTTTGATTTAGGTTTTAAAGAAAATTGGAAACAAAAATTTTACCAGATTCTCCATTATCTATGAAATAGCCACCTTCCACATATTCGCCTTTCACGATTTTGTTGAAATGGGAACCCTTGTAGCCGCTTCCAATAGGTCTCTGGCATAATCCGACAAAGTTTTTGACAGCTTTTGGAGCGCTCTTCCCAAAAAGTCCGATCACTATTTTTCCCACCTGTTCTCCTTCGATTTGAATTTCTAAAATGGCCTTGAAAGATATACGATTATATAAAAATGGTTCGAATTATAAGAACTGCATCTTATAATTTCCTCAGAGTTTGAAGAAGTTACCCCAGAGGAAAGATTATTTTTTCCTTTTAACAAAATAAAAATTAGCAACTTGTTATACATTTTATTTTACTTGTTCAAAAAAGCATTGTTGAGTGAGAATACTCAATAGAATTAATTTCATTGGATTGAGATAATGAAAAGATACTATAAAATGATACCTTTTCTGTGACCTTCGGTTTTTTGGCTAAAACGAACGATAGGGTTGCAATCAGTAATAACAAAAGGTATTTCATGGCCTCGTGGGTTGCTTGCTCGTTAATTATGTAAAAGTTTCGGACTTTGGTCGTGTACTGAGTTTTGTCAGCAATATTATATGAAAAAATGGCCGGCGCAATCATTCATTAAATTATTATTAATTTAATCATATAATAATTAATTAAAAGACAATATCGGGAGGAGGCCGGTTACCTAAGACGGGTTCGTCTTAGGTAACCGTCCGTTCATGACGGTTTTAAAGGAAAACTTTCATTCAACTAGGTACAATTATTAATTTTTGTTAATAAAAAATTATAAATGTAATCATTAAACTAAAACTGTATTAAACATTATAGTTGCAACGAATCATGTGTCAAAAACGGAAAAACAAATTGAAGTCTTTTTGTCACTTTCATATTGTTTCCAATTAGCAATTTTAATTCTTGTATGAGTAGAATGAAATTCAAAATTAACTGACATTTTTTAAATATTATTTATTTGCGTAAGCCAGATTTATCACATTTTATCAGTGGAGTGGCATCAGTTTTACTCTGTGGTATCAGTTGTCTCAACAGCAAATGGTTTTTCAACTTCTTCTACGGTGCAATCAGCGATAGCGGTGTCTTTAATTGGTTTCCCTTCTTTATTAGTCTCCAAGCCGCCAATCGTCCTCACGACATCCTTTAAATTATCACATTTACTAAATCGTTTTACATTCTTAAAAAGTATAATTATTTTTTTCACTTATGAAAAAACCAAAACCAATATACAAAAAAGTCGAATATTTTGAAAAATAAATACAAAGTTGATTTTACCATTCCTTTAAGGACTTTGCCAAACACAACATTTCGGTCATCAAATGAAGGAATTTTTTCCAGAGTTATAAAAAATTCAGAACTAACTTCTATGGCTTTATGGACTTTATGAACAGCCATCGACACCCAACCAGCACCATAGTGCTTCAGCTTGTTGTTCTCCCTTCCATAATATTGTCCATGAATGGTCCTACCTATAAAATAAATACTGATAAATGAACGAATAAATTTGTTGCACACAAATAATCGATGTTTTAGTAATTGCAATGTAGTAATTTTGTTTTAGGTTATAACAAAACATTAAAACAAAAATTTACCCTTGTTTCCATTTTCATCTTTGAAAAAACCAGTTTCCACAAACTTGCGACCGATAAAATGGAACTTGGAGCCTTTATAACCTAATCCAAAAGGCCTCTTGCATAAATCGGTAAAGCTGTCGACAGTATTTGGAACTTTCTGCCCGAAAAGTCCGATCTCGATTTGTCCCACCTGTTCCCCGCCGATTTCAATGTCTAGGATGACCTTAAAAAAACCTCTTATAAATGCAGACTTAGACTAAAACTTATAGATACAGATGAAAATCCTTTTATTATATGTAATAGACTTTTTTTAACATAAGAGAGATTTGCTAAATATGATAATTATATATAAATTATAATTTTGTTACTTTTGATTTTTTTTGTACCCGTCACGCTCAGCCTAGGTGGCCTGGGCTTCTTCGGGTGTTCCTCGCATATTCCCCTTCCCTTTTTGCGAGTCGTGGCTCTTTGAATTAATCCACTCCAGAATTTGCCTCAACGCCTAGGAAAACCACGAAAAAACCTAGGCAAAGTTGATCGGCGGCGGGGATTGAACCCCCGACCTCCCGAATGCGAGCATGACAGCCGTAGCCACTAAGCCAACTCGCTCGGTTACTTTTGATTGTATAAAAAAGCTTTGTTGAGTGAGATTACTCAACAGAAATAATTTCATTGGATTAAGAGAATAAAAGAATACTCACCTTTTCAGTGACTTTTGGCAGCTTTTTGGCTAAAATTATCGAGAAAGTTACGAACAGTGACGACAACCAAAGGCACCTCATTGCCTCGTAGGTTGTTTTCTCGTTCTGTCAGCGATTTTAAGTGCAGAGTTGCAAATGCAAATTACGTATTAATAACAATGAAATATTGGAGGGGGAAACGGGTTACCTAAGAAGAGGACGGAAGTTGACAATTTTTTTTCTTGAATAAATAAATTTTATGTTTTACCTTTTAACTTTTTTTATATACAATTTTTTAAAACGAAAATTAGAGACAATATTATTTAATGTCATTGCGTTATGTTTTGCAATAAGTTTTCTCTTATTTCTCATTTTATTTATCGATTCATTCATTTATCTGTGTTTATTTCATTGATTTGGTGTGACAATAATTATTCAATCAATTATTTACTTGCTTATATGTTCATTTATCCATGTAATTATTTATTTGTATCATTACTATATATGATGTAACATAAGAATATATCGGGACTGAAATGAGGTATTTATGCTATAGGTTGTAAAGCAAACTTTTATTCTACTGCTTTGGCGTTGCTGAAAATTGGTATGATTGTTGTGAAGTTTTTATGATCCAAAACCTACGTGCGAAATCCCAGATGGATACTTACTGCGCGTCAATAGGAATTAATTTTTTTTAGTTTTTTTATTTTTAACCTGGCACCTCTGCTAATAGAGCAACTTAAAAAATTAATTCCTATTGATTTATATTGATATTATTAACATATATTTTTGTATAATCATCACTCGCGAAATTAAAGTTCTAAAGTGAAAACGCAAAGGGAGAACAAGAAATCCCACACTACTGCAGCGCCACCGCTGTATGAAGATCGAACGTCAACGCGGGAAAATATTTGACAAGTGTAACCTTGTTAAATCCAACGCCAGAGGGCGAACGGATGTCGTCTCTCTTGAGAGAGGAGAAAAACACTTTAAGAGCTGCCTCTTGATAAAATATAATTCATGGCTAAAGACTTGTCGGCCTGGTTTTGATGAGAGTGAGAAAGACGATCCTAATTCCGTACCTGTCATTCGTGTCAGCACGGCATGTCAATTACAACCTCCAAGATGGTGCTTGTCACTTGAAAGAAGATTGTTCTGAACAAAATATCGTGCCGAACCTCCTGACACATTACTCAGTGTCTGACGCGAAAGTGGAATCAGATCAGTTTGTTGTTGCCAAAACAACATTTTTCAAAATCATATCTCTCCGTCAAAGTATCGCAGTTGCTTCTTGATCGTTTGATTGCAAATTTGTTTGACACGGAATTAAATAGCTGTCGGGATGACGCCGTGCTGGTGAACATTCGGCGATTATTTTCCACGCAGGATGATCCGACGGTTGGCTTGACACACGCTCGGGTTGGAGATGAGTTGCAATGGAGCGTCACCATCGATTGGTGAATTCAAACCATGCTCCCCCATGGAATGTTCAACAATCATCACCTGTATGTATTTTTATTACATTTTCTTATCTTCTTTCATCGGTCATTAATTTAAAAATATGGAATAAAAATTTACTAGACAATTTATTAACAAACATTTTAATATCTAAAAAATTCAACTGTGGTGTATTTATATTAAATATTTTCGTTTCTCGTTCATTTCTCTTTGCTTTTGTTTTAATGAGTTTTATAATTTTTATTGGACAAAATAAACAATTGAAGTACATTTCGTACAAGTGAGCTGTGTAAAATTCCATCACTGATATCGCTGAATGACGCCTCTCACAAACTGAGACACGAGTTGATTATTGATTTACTTATTTAAATTTAACCGTTCTTATCAATTGTCACGAATAAAAGCAATCTGCACTTGTTTGTGAACTGAGAGCTCACTTTTTATTGTTCGTTTTTAGGCGCCGGGGACGAGGCACTCTTCAAAACACTGGAATCCAGTCTCATCAGAAGTGTGCCAGTTGACGTGGTGGACTGGCAAAGGTCATTCAGCAGACCCATGAAACAAGTTCGACTGCGAACCAAGTTCGTTCCGTTCTCGCAAAATGTTTTTCCTACGAGCAAAGATTGGCACCTCATTGACCAACCGATTTTTCATATCTACTGGAGCGACTGCTCGGTATGCGACAAATTTTCATGAAATATCAAACAATACGCTGCTGATCAATTATTTTCATTTTTAATTTGACAAGTTATATAATCTATTGTATTTGAATTTTAGGATGTGGATGTGTACAAAACAAGTCTCAGAGAAAAGATACAAAAATGGCTCAGGGTTTTGGAGAAATTCAACGTTCAAGATTGGATGATAGTCTTGGTTGAGACGTACGATTTAAAAAAGGGCAACAAATTACTCCCCAGGACCACAGTTCTAGACAAACTTCGTAATGATTTTGCTTCAAAACACGCTGACAGGTTGAATGTGAATTTTAAAAATTAAAAATTAACTGATTAAATTACAATTAAGTTGTGTACAAATGAACATACCTTATGGGTCTCATCTAGTTTTAATGATTTGAAAGTTATAACATTGTAAAACTCAAACTAAAAGTTTTCGAATTATAAAATTCTATTTCGATAGTTCGATAAAATTGTTCAATTTTATGTTTTGTTTTAGGTGCATCTCTGTGATAAATCCAATCAAATCGGAATCACGTTCAGCAGAATCCTGGAGAGGTTTATTGACAAGGATACGTTATTTAACATTGTCAGCTTACGATAAAACTCTACTGAAATTTGAGGAACTGATTAGAGATCATCGCGAGAGGCGAAATCAACCCGGCTGGAACTTTTGCCACTATTTTCTTTTACAAGTAAACAAAAATGCATTACTTTTGATTCGAACATTATTTTTGATTTTATAGTTATTAAAAGTGCCAATTTTTTATAGGAAGAACTGGCTTTTGTACTGGAAATGTTGGGACTTTATGACGAGGCTTTGGTACAATACGACGAGCTCGATGCGCTGTTCTCACAGTTCGTGCTTAATTCTACAATAGGAGGTACTTGAATTGTTATAAGTAGTTGAATTAATATAATAAGTTGATGTATTTTTTTAAATAAATGTTTTTTAAAATAAATGTTTGTTAAAATAAATTTTGTTTTGTTTTTAGATTCTCCGCCCTGGTTATCTTCTCTTCAAAGTCCGCTAAACAATTGGGCAGGAGTGCGATTAACAAACCAGGTAGACAATCATGCTCGACAACTACTGGCCGAATGCAAAGCCTCGCTGTTAGACCTGAGAAGTTACCTGTTTAGTAGACAGTGTGCTATGTTGTTATCTCTCAACAAACCTTGGGAGGTAAATATAACTTTTGATAATGTAACTTATGACTTAAGAATTTGATTGAAATCGATTACAGTCGAGTGTATTCTTACATAAAATGAATCATAGAATAAAATGAATAAACTTGTTACAGGTTGCACAACGATGTTTGTCCTTTGTACACAATACTTTAAGCGAAGTGAAGATCTTGGAAGTGCAAAAACCCGAAGGTTCCGTCGAGTGTTGGGCTTTTCTTTGTTGTTTGGAGGTGTTGCATGCCTGCCAACTCTCGTCCTCAAATATTGAGGACAACGAGCAACAAGACTTGTGTTCCCTGCACACTGCCAGCTTATGGGCACTAGCAAGAGATAAGGTAAATGTAAAAAAAAAAAAAAAAAAAACAAATCAACACAATTTAAAAAATGAAATGAACTTCAAAATTGCAACAGACGAATATATTTCATTTTTATATTTTTCATTTTTCAGTTAGGAGATTTAGGAAAACTATGCGGCCTTATGCCTGGGAGCGAGCCGAGCAGTGCACAGTTGCACACAGTCGTCTACCTGATAGCAGGCATGGGAGATTCCGAGTTGCAAGAGGCGGGCAAGCTGACTCCAACGGACAAGCTGAAAGAGGCGCTCTCGTCTAAGGACGCGTTTCAAAAACAGTACCTGGAGCACGCGGAACTCGCGATGGGGACCTACAAGCACGTGGGACGGATAAGATCCGCCCGGCTGATCGGCAAGGAACTCGCGCGTTTCTACGGCGAGCTTGGTGAAAATCAAAAGGCGGCAGCCTTTCTGTCTGATGCACTTAAGACCTACTTGGACGAAGGCTGGTTGCACCTGGTGGCCCAGACGAGGCTGGAGCTGGCACAGTGTTACAAACGCATGGACGACGTTGAGAAGTACACAAAGATCTGCGCGACTGTCGCGGCGACTGACGTGTTGCACGTGACAGTGAGGAACAGTTACCTCGACGAGACACTGGCTTATATGAAGATGTTACCACTGAAGACGGAAGTGCTCACGACCGAGTTTAATGACGCGTTTGTTTTGGAAGAGATGGAGGTCAAGCTGACGGACAAGGTGGTGCAGGATTGCATGGTCAGCATCAGGGTGACCGTGACAAGTTTTTTCCCGAGGGCGGTTAGGTGCACGGGTGCGGCGGTCTCGGTTGAACAAGTGCCAAAGGTCGCCGCGGTCAAGAGAAAGGGGTCAAAGACCGTGGAGCAGCAAATTGAACTGTAAGGAGAAGGAACAAAAGTTAGACATTACGAATGCTAGCTGTTACGAAACTCCTTCGGGGAGACACTTTGAACGGCCTTTTGGAGTGGGACATTGAGGATACTAGTCACTGGACACTAGTCTCTAGACAATTTGCTAATCACTGATCCCAGTTTTTTAATCGGAACCTAGTACTAATTACTAATAATTCAAAACTAATCACGAATTACTAATTACTAACCACTAACTACTCATCGTTAATTACTAATCACTTATTTTGTTATAAACTAATAACTAATCGTCACTAATTACTGGTCACTAACTACTGTTAAAATTTACAAAGTACTAATTGCTATTCACTAATTACCATTTTTTTAAATACCACTCATTACTAATCACCTGATACTACTTACTTAATACTCATTATTTATTACTATTTACTAATTAACAATTACTCATAACCAATCACTTACCACTAATTACTTATTACTAATCACTAAACACTCCTAATTAATAATCACATGGTCTCATTTTTGCCCGGATATTTTTTTTCAAATACCAATATGCTATCTACTTTAGAAAATATTTTTAAAAATACTAATTTTTAAGTCAAAACAGCATAAATGAATTTAAGATGTTGTAATAATCCCATCATTTCTTTCCAGATTGTCAAGAATCACTCAGAATGACATGAAGAAAAAGGACCCAAGTTTGCTGATGGTGCCAATCTACTCTCACTTGGGGTACCAGGAAAACAAAAGTCTCTGCTCGGCCGCAGTGACCTTCGACGAACCTGCGAAACAACTTGTGCGCCGCTCGGACAGTGCCAAGCACAGAAAACCATCGATCAACACAAAAGGCGACTTCAGCAACGCCCTCAACTGCGACGAGTTTGTCCTCCAACCTGGTTCGAACACCTTTGAGGTCAGCAGACGAGTCGACCAACCAGGCATCTACAAAGTGGGCCAGCTGTCCCTCGTGATCGAGGGCAAACTTGATTTCCTCTCTGCGGTTTTGAACCCGAGACTTTGCTATGAAGTTGCCAAGACCCCTCCAACGATCAATCTGAACTGTGTCGGCGATCTGCTTGCGGGATTAGTTCAAAATATCAAACTGGTCATTTCCACCGGCAGCGTGAGGATCGCTGAGGGAGACGTGCTCAAACTCAGATCTTCTCGGGGGCTCACGATATTCGATCCGGGAAGTAACACACCCTTGAAGGAATTGAGCTTACCGCTGTCTGCCTGCGAGCCTTTTCAGATGATCAGTTTGCCTCTTTCTGTGATCGCTGAGTTGCCACCCAAAAAGGATTCTTCTTCGATGGAACACAAAGTACGAAATTCAACGATACTAACGCCACCTTTATATGAAAATTAATGAATTAAGAAGTAGATTGAAAAGTGGTTGTTTGTTTTTTAAACGTCTCGTTTAATCTGACTAGTAATTAAATAAAAAATCTAAAAGATTAGAAATTATAAAATTAAAGAAAAATGTATCAATAAGAAAGTAAAATTCTTTTTTTTTCTTTTTTAGTTAAACATAGGCTGCCCTTGGGACATGGACGAGACAATAACCCTACACTTCGGACCACCCTTCATGTCCACGATGAAGCTTCATACGGCAAAGCACCGGAAATTCGTGCAGATAATCGTCACAGGCCTCGCAAGTCAACTTGTCCAACTCATCGAACCCGAGCTGAAAACGAGTTCCTCGGTTGACATCAACTTTCATAATCTCAACCCTGTGGCTGGCCAGAAACTCATCGTCTGCAACGGCACGAGCGTCTTCTTCATGTGGGAACTCGAGATAGGCAAGGAAAAAGAAACTAGCCATTTTTTAGTGTAGAGGGCGCCAAGACCTCTTATTTGAGTACCTACATCAGTGGGGTTTTTGAAAATCAAACAAATCAAAAAACCGTAACATAACCTCAAAAAACTCAAAAGTCATTTTTTGATGTTACGTTTCATTCAAAAATTCAAGTATGAGAGCATATTTCTTTGTAAAATTTTGTGCTCATTCCATTTCTGGAATCAAAAAGCTTCGTTTGGCAAAGTTATAACGTTTTTTTAAGGTTTCAAAATTTACGTGTATATTAATTTTTAAAATGAAATGAATTAACAGGCAAGGAAGAAAAAACCAGCGTGCCAGTGAAAACGGACTTCAGGGTGAAATATATCCCTATCGAGGAACACGAGAGGGAGGACGAAAGCGCTTCCGGCGACGACCCCCTGCACATCAACAAACTACAGAAACTCGAGGAACGAAGTCACGTTTACAAGTGCAATTTTGACATCACGGACTACGTGGTGAGCCAACCTCACGACCTTTAATTCTAAACCATCGATGTGCAGAACTCTACAAAAACGCTTAACTGTCCTCATTTTTAATCTCGCTGATTCTGATTTGGACTAAAATTTTTAATTTTTTTTTCATTTTAACTTTCTGATTTTTGCATTTTGATATATCTTTATTTTTTTGGCATTTTCGTTCGTTTAATCTCAAAAATGCACCAGGAGGGTCGGTGTGCATGAACGTGAACCAGGCATTGCGATGTATGACGTGGTTTTTTTTCCAGACCTTGTTTATAGTCTCGTCGAAAGTCGAGGCAGCCGGAAACGCCGGGGACTTTTGTCGCGCAGGTAGCATGTGCCATCTTTGTCTCACAGTGACACGCATGCTTCCCGCTCCCAACCCCCATCCCCAGCTCATGTACGAGGTGCTCGCCGACCAGACGATGTGGGCCGTCTGCGGCCGCACCGCCGACACCATTTCGCTCGAGGACGACCATGATAAACAAAGCGTCACACTTGACGTGATGCCGTTAACCAGCGGCTACTTGCCGCTGCCGGTCGTAAGACTTTCTCGCTATATCCCAGCCACGGAGATCAAAAACGGTAAGATGAAATTTGAAATCAAAAAATTTCATCATCAAAGTAGGTAGATCAAGTTATTTAAACAAATTCAACGTAGATTTAAGAGGATGTCAAAGTGGATGGCGAACTTCTGGTTTTGGCGGGAAAACCAATGTTTCATGATTTTCTTGAGATGATAAGAATATTGAACAAATTGTGTATCATTCAATTCTTTGATTATTTTAGAGTAAGTTCAAAGTAAAAACCAAAGCAATTAATTGTGAAATGCCGTTATACTTGGTAATCTCGTTTTTTTCCATAAAATCGGCACCTGAGTGAATCTTGCATAAAAAACGAGGTTACTAACTGTGATTTCGCATTTCGCAAGCAAACGCAACGTTAACGACCCGAAAATGAACTGCAACGATGAGAAAATCGCACGGTATACAATTTAGTATAATCTTTGTGTTAATTTTTGAAAATAGAAACAAATGACAAAAACATTACATTGTCGGTAAGGTGGGCTGCGAAGCAACTTTGACACCCTCTTTATGACTTTCATCTGCTTTGCTTCCTTACAATTTCAAGTTATCTTTTTCTTCTTTTATTTTAATTTGTTGTTCCTTTATTTATATCCTTTATTTTGTTTACTCTTTGCTTTTAGGATTACAAATTAAATGTTTGCAGACTTGCCATTTCTTCCATTAAAGATTATATTTAAACAAAACTGTCATCGCTATCGAGAACGTCAAAAGCTCTTTTTAGAGTACAAACAAGATAGGGTTCTGGAATATCAAGAAAAGTAAAAAAACCGTGACATAACCTCAAAAAACTCAAAATTCATATCTTAGATTATGTTTTATAACAGAATATGAATCGCGAGGGTATATTTCTATATAAAATTTCGCGCTATCCATTTCCGATGTCAAAAAACTTGAATTGATGGGTTTAAACAAAGGTATGACCAAACAATACATTCTATGCTTTATTTTGGTGGTTCGTGACGAGAGCTCTCATTAGATTACCCACAAGGTATGGTTTTTAAAATAACAAAAGAAATAAAAAATTCGTAACATAACCTCAAAAAACTCAAAATTCATTTTTCACCCAAAAACCAACTGTGATAACTTATTTCTATGTGAAATTTTGCGCTCTTACCTTTTCTGGCGTGGAATATTTAATATCCATGGGTTTTTATGAAGTTATTGGTAAAAAAACACCATTTGATGTTTTATCTGTAGATCTTTAGATCTTGTTTTTAATTGGGATAATAAATTGATAATGTTTGAGATTTTTCTTTTAATTGCAGACATATCGCGGAAGAGCGAATTAGTATCCGGACCAAAATTGGAACCGTTCAGTCCTGGACAAGTGTACAATGCAAGCAAAGCTCAACAGGTTCACGTCTTACCAGCCCCTTCAGATTCCAACTAAACTTCTCCTTAAAGATCTTTGTCTCGAGATAAAAGACCAAGATTAAATTGACAAATTGTTATTTTTGCAATTGAAAAACTGTTTGGATAAGGTTTATACAAAGAGAAGGATGTAAATCTATGCATCGAAGAGTTTTCGTCTAGTTTTTCAGTTGAGAGGGGTGTGGTAAGAAACACCTGTGGATATACAATGATTTGTGTAACTTGGAAAAATTGAGATAGAAGATTTTAAGACAAACTGTAATTAGTGTTGATTTAAGGACTATTTATAAAATAATATATGAATTGTAAATATATATTAAAAACAGGTTTTGATATATGATTTGCGTAGTTTCATCGTGATGTGTCATATTAATGTTACAATCTTACAAACCTCGGTATGACGATTTTGTTGTTTAGTTTTACATCACATTTTGTTACTTCACACCTCAAACAAACATTTAAGTTTTTTCCCATCTGTGTGGTTTCTTGAATATAATATTCATTCAATAAAAAAACATGTTTTTATAAAAAAAAAACTTGTTTGGGTTTTGGAATCATATTTTTTATTGATTTCAAAGTGTCTTTTTCTGTCTTTTTTAATTCATCCGACTTATTCGCATGACAATCGAAGCTGTAAATATTTCATATGTCCCAAACCAACCCCAACACTTTTCGAGTTTGCCACTCATTAATGCAGCCGCTTCTTTTCTGTTCCCCCCTGTCAAATGTTTGTACTCCTATTCTTCTTTGCCCGACAAATTTAATTCCCATCGAACTCGTTCGCTCCTACAATAGGTTATTAATAATCTTACAGTTATGAAAATCTATTTGGTCAAATGTGACCGGTTATGAATAATAGAATTGATTACTTATTCCCGGTCTTTTCCGGTTCGGAAACATCTTTTTTCTTCGTAATAAAGTTAGACTCATCAATTATTTTTCTCCGTTTCCTTAATATTCCACCTTATATATATCTTGTAACTGTAATGAAATATTGTTTTGTTCTTCTAATGTTTTACTTTGCATTTTATAATAACAATTTTCGTCATGTCCTTCGTTTGGTTTTTTATTAGGGGTATGCGATTTTAATGTGAGGGGGTGGGGACAGGTGACGGGTGTGATGTCTTGAGTTGTATCGTTAGCGGGTACATTGACGTTGGGCAAAAGGGTGAGGTGGATATGGGTCAGACATGTATTATTGAAATTTTAAAAGCATTCCAAAGTTCCGTTAATTCGTAGGAGTCGCGCATTAGCCGCCCTAGCGTCTAACTGCGTGGGTCTGCGTAGGGGCGCGCAAACATGCAGACAACCGAGTCGCTTCCGATAGTTGACAGATTGACATTCAGTCGCGCGCAAATAGCCCTGAATATTTCATCCCGATCTCACCTGTCAGAGAAGGCGAGACTGCGAGTAAAGCTATACATAGCCCTGGCGAACTTTCGACCTGAAATGACCCCTGCAGAATGCACACCATCTCGCGATCCTGTCTTCCACACGCTAATTGCATCAAATTTCAAAGTGCCATTGTGATTGCGCGACGCTAATAATCGCGACAATTCCGAGCGCCAATACCGATCCAGCCCACCTCTATTCTCTTTCGAATAATATATAAGGGGTATATTTAGAACCCTCCTCCCCCTCCCCCCCCATGTTCCTCTCGTCCTCTTTCTATAAACGACGATTTGCAACTTTTTTATTCTGATTGTTAAAAAGAATTGGATTTTGACCTTTGACATTGTTTAAATATTTTTTTATTGTTAATTCAGACATTCCAAAGAAAGATAGAAAAATTAAAAACCCTCAAAAAGCAAAACGATCTGAACGAAAACAAAGTAAACAAACTACACAAAACAATAAACAAAACAAAATAAAATACAAAAGGGACAACTTTTATCATTCAACAGAACATTGTCTTTTCAGAAAGTTCAGATCAGATGTCAAGTTTAAAAGTTTGTTTAAAGCATAATTTGTTTACTTAAATTTTAATGACTAAAAAATTGCACTTAATTTTGATATTTTTTTTCTTATTTTGGTATTATAATTAAATAATTTGCGAAATAAAATGTGCATTTAATTTTGAAATTTCAAAACTATAAAATTTCTCTCACATATTCTTAATCAAAAATATTTTCAGTTTCAAAAATATTGTAAAAATTGATATATTTAATTTAATTAGTACACTGAGAGAACAGTGGATTTCGACGAACTCCGACTGATAAATTGAGTGTTCCTATCAATTTGAGTGGAAGTCCGAGTAAAAGATGTTGAAAATTTGGAGATAAGCATTTTTATTAACAATAAAAAATGGAGGAGAAAATAATGTTTTAAAAGAATAAAAATCCACCAAAACTTGGTTTTCGTTGGGTTTGCTTGTTGTCTTTTGTTTTTCTTTTTGGTTTGTATTGTTTTGTGTTTCGTTTTGGTTGTTTCGTTTTTTGGTCTGTTTTCTACAAATAAGGAACAAATAGAACCGAACAAATAAAGTAACATTCGTTAAAGAATCAAAAAAAAAGGATCCACAATTGTACCAATCGAAGCTTTATTTCAGGAACCGCAAAGTTTGACGAAATTAAGCAATCTGAAATATGTCTGTTAGATTATTACAACAGCGCGAGTTTTCCGAAAACTTTGGTACGTACGTTTGTTTCGTCGTTTATTAATCAGCTGCAAAATCAATACGAGAAGAATTTAAATTTAGTTTCAAATCGGCCGTTTATTGATTTGTAAAAGTTGATTGTATTATTTGAGAGGAAATACCAGACAATGAGATTCACGTTTTTTTTTTTTTTTTTTTTACAAAGAAGAATTATTACCAAAATTAGACATTCTGTTTGTTATAAAGTGAAGGGTTTTCGTACATTATTTTTCTTGTAATTACAAAAAAATTTTTAAAAACCTAAAAACAATATTTATAAAATACACTATGGATCTTCTATTAAAATACGTGACATTTTGTGAATAGGAAAATGTAAAACAAATTTTTCAACGAATTCTTCTTTTTCAATCAAGTTTTTATATTGAAAAAAGCAAATGGATGAAAAGATTTTCGCAATTTTTTCTTCAAATAATAGATATTGAATAAAATTTTTATGTCACCTAAACTAACTTCTAGGCATTGCAAAAATAATGTAATTTCGAAAATTATCATTCAGGATGTAATATTTTAGAATGAAAATGATAATTTTTTATTACAATTTTGAAAGTTAAAGTTGAAGTTGAAGTTTTTATTACAATTTCGAAGTTGAAAGTTAACAAAATAAATCTGACTGAAACAACATCTTTAAAGGGGAATTTAATTTAGTTAAGTTGTTTTTGAACGGTGCAGAGAAATAAACAAATAAACAATGTTAACAAAAGAAAAACAAATAAATAAACAATCAATGTTAATTTTCCATATTAGTAAAGACGAAGTAAAGTAGGGTCACAAAACAAGCACAAAAACAAAATTAATCAATTATAGCATTCGTACAGTTTAATTTCATGATTGGATCTCTTTGATGAGAACTTCGGAGTTCGCGTCACAGGACATTTTCTAATGTTAAAAGGAAAGAAAGTACAGCAAATCGTAGCATCTCTGTGAAAACAATCTTTTTTGAAACATCGCTGACAAAATTGTTCATTCAATTTAAAATTCAATTTAGAAAAAAATCGAAATGAAAAAAAAATTAAAACGATGCTTCGAACAATTCAAAAATAAAATAAAACATAAAATAACAATAGACGCAATAGATGCAATTATAAATACCAAATTTTAATTAACAAAAATGTCGACAAATGTTTGTTCAACTTCAATTTTAAATATTGTAAACATCTGAAGAAAATCTGCAACGAACAAACATGTTGATGAGAATCAAACTTGTTGTTTAAAGAGAACAAGAAAAGTTGTTTAATTGTTGAACAATTGGTAAATTGTCAATGTCAAAAGGTCAAAACCGGTGCTGAAAGAAGTGGCCCCGACCCACGGACGTAACAATTGAAAGGCGTCGGGTTGCAAGAAGTTGCTTTAAATCTGTGATGATGGTTGCATACCGGAAGTCTCGGCAATTGTTTTTCTCCGGCACAGAGCGAGACGTTCGTCGAACACTACTCTTCTCTGATCATGATTATTGCCCGAAAGCCAATTTCAACTCAAGACATTCGAGCAACAATCAAAAGCACAAAGAGTATATCTGCGGTCATCCTGTCCTTTCCTTGACCTTGCACAAATTCTGAAAGGTCTGAAAACGCCCGCGGAAAAACAACAGACTCAAAATAAAAACAAAAACTGTTCAACCCAAAAACTTACGACTCAGAGTCAACTCCAACTCGGTTACCCTCACAATGACGCTCCGACCTTGCTCGTTCCAGGTTTTATCTTCGAAAAAACAGTGGGGGCAAAACTCGAACTCCTCACTTGAACAATTTTCTCTCTCTCGTCTGCCTGGAACAAAAGGGAACATTTTTTTATATAGTAGAAAAGAACCAGGGAAACAAAAAAAAACTAAGAGGTTAATTGGCGAGGAGTGACTTTAAAGTTGGAGCGTGGAAAGCCGAAATGACAAGCCCGCCGGTGGACCGGAAGTGGCGGAGCAGAAGTTGTAACGCCGAGCGACTCGCGGACGCGAATGACAACACGCGGATCTCGCGAATTCAACTTCAAGTCGACGGGGTTGTGGATCGCCGGCGTGGTGGGGATCGTCGTGTCCTGATCCTGCGCAGGTGATCCTGCCGCGTATGAAAATTGCACGGACGCGCGCGCGACTCCGTTTATCCGTCCATTTGTCGGCTTATTAAACGTCTTCATCCACCGATAATTCGCTTATTTACGCCACCCACGCGTCGCGCGCACCAAATATTTGCACACTTTTTGCCCCGACCCCTTTCCCGATGATTTTTTACCTCTTCCCCCCCCCCCTTGTATATTTTGACCCCGTGTACTTTTTCAGGCTCTGAAAATTGATCTAGGTAAGTTATACGAAATGTTCATCATAGTTTTGTCATTGTCTAATGTGAATAAACAGTTTGTTTTCATCAGATGACCTTAACAATGTTTATTTAACATAAATATTGTTAATGTTTTGGAAAAGTCCTTCAAATTGTTTTTGCTACTTATTCAAATAGGGCAGACACATTTGTTGTGGTTTTCAAAAAGATTTGACCTTAGAGGTCATTGAAACCTTTTTAAAAACAGCAACAAATTTGTTTGTAAAGAGGTTTAAAGGTTGTATGGTTATTCATAAAACGTAAACAAACGTTTATCATTACATTGTTTTGAAAACAGTTCTGTTTTTATCAAAATGTAAACAAACTTGTTTATTGTTTGTAAACACTATTTTAACTCATTTTTTTGCCTTTGAAAACTTTTTTCATTGTTTCGAAAATGATTATGTTTTCATCAAATTGTAAACAAATACTTTTTTTAATGTTTCATGAAGTTTTTTTATTTGTATCAACATGTAAACAAACAAACTTTACTACCCTCTATATAAAAAAATTTTTGTTTGTCAAACTCGCAACATCCCCTAGATAAATCCGAGAACGCGAACACATGTGTAGGATCTATATGAAGAGGTGCATAAAAAAAGAAGGTTGGAAATTTCTATTTGACGCGAGGGCATCACTTTTTTCACACCGGAAAGAATTGGACGCGCTCGGTGCGGACACAATGGTCATCGAGAAAGTCGGTCGGCTCTTTTTGGCTCTCTATAAATAATAATCATCGGATAAGTATAGTTTTAGTTCATATTTCACACTCCAGCAGCCCCGCGGCTGATCGCTTAATCATCGTTTCCGAAAATCTGAAAAAAACAATTTCGAATTTCATGCCACCTGATTCTTTGATTACCGTAACCTCTTTTCTCTTTGAATCGTCCTTTGAAACAGGTGTTCCAGGTGATAATTTTTTCTTTTAATTTTTTAAACTTTTTATCAAAAGTACAAGTTGAAACTGAATTTTGAAAAGTAAGAAAATTGTATAAATTTAAAATTATTGTTGAAAAAAAAACGGGTCTCTCAGATCCAATAAGTCGAGAGATTAAAGCGTGTCGGCTAATCAAATAGCTGGACTGCGAAATTTTTCTCGTCCGTTTGAATTTGAAGGAACATCATAATATATTGGATGGAAAAGTTTATGGCTGAACTCGCGGCGGGTTCGGCTGATTCTTCGTAATACATTTATAACAGATTGATGAGGACAAGAGAGCGAGAGAAATTGAAATTGGAGTAACGGGCGGCAGAAGAAACACAAGAGATTGAAAACTATAAAAGGCCGCTTGCTCAAGATCGAATGAGCCGTCGAAGCGTTAAAGCGCCATTGCCGGCGAACCGGCTCTCGTTTATGCTCTTCGTGATACAGCAATTCTGCCAACTTTTGTTTTCTCCGGCGTGGGAAAAAATCAGCCCTTTTCGTACATACTAACCTCGTTTGTCATGTTAATTTTTGCATCTTCAAGTCTTTGCAGTTTCAAAATCCTCATTTCTTGCCCTTAACCGAAATTTTTGTTTGATACAAATATCAAAAATATATTGTTTTTTTTTGTTTATCATCCAAATGTAAACAACAACATTTGTTCTTGTTTTGAAATTGTTATTTTGTTTGTTTACATAAAATTGTAACCATAAATATGAGCTTTCATTTTGTAAATGTTTTGATTTTGTTTGTTTTTATACAAGTGTAAACATCAACATTTGTTATTGTTTTAAAAATGTTATATTGTTTTTTTACATAACATTGTAAACATAAACATAAGTTTTTATTTTTTTAATGTTTTGATTTTGTTTGTTTATGATCAGAATGTAAACAAACATTCAAATTCAATTTTTGAAATTACAAATTTAAAAATGTATTGAAATAACAAACAATTTTCAATTGTTCAATTTGATAGTTTATTTTGAAATTCCATTCTTCTTCTGAAGTACAAAATTGTTTGCGAAGTTGCATAAGAGTTCATCTCAGTTATTGTTTCCGTTTGGCCAGGCTTACAATTACCGTTTTTTTTTCTTTTTTTTCACGATCAATTCCGCGGATCGTAAAGCGTCCGCTGGGACAGAAAGTCGATGCTCGAAAAATTTTCTACGGAAAGCGTATCGCAACTGTCTTCGCGGAGACGTGAGCTCGAGCGTGACGCCGCCGATCACGTCCAAGCTTCTTTTCGTCGGCCAACACCCGGGTTTCAGCAACTCGTAAGATTTCTCTTGTGTCGTATACGAATCCCCTCTCCCCCGCCCCCATTCTCTTCCTCCCCCTGTGAAAAAGCATGATAATCGCTCGTTCGAAGGGCAAAAAGCGCACCATGCTTCGCTGCGATTACACCCGTCGAAGGTTTTTTTTTATACAATTTCGACAAGAACCAACGCGAAAAAATTCAGGGCCGTCACCTCGTAACAAAACAAGAGTTAGTTCAATTGTTTTTGAGAACAATAAACATTTTCATTTTTGTTCTACACATTTTCAACAACATTTTTGTTGAAGTACAAAGTAGAACTTCTATGTAACGCGTTTTATGAGATTTTGTTTCGCGACAATAGGTAAAAAGGTCATTTTTTACATTAAACATTAAACTTGATGTATAATTGTCAAGTATTTTATCAAATTGCGAACAAACTTTTTATTGTTTGTAATCATGATTGAAAATTCGAATTTTTTTTAAATTGTAAATAGTTTACAATTATTTATTTGTGAACAATATTTTTATTGTTTGTTATTTTTATTATTTAATGATGTTGACCAATGTTATTGTTTCGAAAACTCTTGTTTTTGTTTCTTATTCGAATGTAAACATACACATTTGTTGTTGGTTTGATATGCTGTTTTATTATTTTATAAACAATGCTTTTCTTACCAAAATGTAAACAACATTGTTTATTGTTTTTGTTTCAAAATAAAATTTTGAAAAAGTTGAACTTTTATTAGAAAAAAATCATGTTTTATTAGTTTTTGTTTTATGAAAATACGTTCATTTTGTGAAAATGAGGACAATTCGGATGCATAAGTTGTAATGAAATATTGAACCATTTTTTTTGCTATGATTCAAATTATGACAAAAATCATATAAAAAAGTTGAAAGAAAAAATAATGAATACGTCAATAATTGTATAAACTCGAATGCCAATATTGATAACGTGTGGAACAAAGCTGCAACTTTTTATTATTAACTTTAAATAAAACTGGGGGTGAGTTTCATATGGAATCTGATATAATATATTAATCATATCATGCCCTCGTAATTTTTTTCACAGTTTGAATAATTAATAATTCTTTCGCTTGATGTTCATTTTCTTCAATTATTCAGTGAAAACAATGTTGATTGTTACTTCACTCATGCAATTTTTTTGTTTCAATTAAGAACTTATTTTTAACTTTATAAGACTTGATTCATTGATAAAAGGATTTCTCCTTTGAACTAATTTTCTAATAATAAAAATTAAACGAAAACAACAAATGAAAGTTGTTTATTTGTTTCAATAAAGTCAAAAAACAACGTAAACAAAACGGTTTGCTCGAAATATTGTTTTCCGAAACAATAAAAAAATACTAACCAAATTTAGAAACTAACCAAATAAAAATAATTCTCAAAATTTGTTTTTTTTTTAATATAAATAAATACAAATATACAAATTCGTTTATGTTAGTATTCCAAAAAATGTTTCAATTTATTTCTTATAATTTTATAATTATAAGATAAACACAAACATTTGTAAGAATATTTGTTATTGATTTGTAAGTATTAAATTTCTAATTACTTGTCACCAAAACGTAAAACGCAAACGTCCAAGTTATTATTCCTTAAAAAAACCGTTTCAGTTTTTAATATAATGAGAAATGAAACATTCAGACCATTTAAATCACTTAATAAAGCGCATCATGGGATCAATTAACTTTCCACGATTTCCTTGATTTGTATATTTAATCTCAGTGAAATAGACCGTGCATCCTATATTTCATATCCGCGCCAATTCCATTTTCAAGAGAAAAAACAATTGACGCGAAGATATCTATACAAATCATAGAGGAAAAACACGTTGACAGATAAATTGTTAAGAATCGAGGAGAGAACACGAGCGCGTGGACACAAATTTGTTATACATCGTAACGTACGAAATATGATATTTAATTGATCACCTCTGACTGTTTCGGTTTGACACACGGGCGACCCGCTAATTCCATTTTTACCATTGCGGGCGATCTCTCGGAATATCGAAATTCCATTAGCGACATAATTGGTGGCACTTGCGCATATCCGCGCGCAATTTAAATAATTAGTGATGACGAGGACTGTAGCGCAAATCAGAAATAACCCGCTCGGGGGGTGATCGACGACGGCGCGTCTGCCGAACGCGAATTCCCGCGACAAATTGTCCGCTTCGTTTGTCAGGCCTTCCTTTATGCCTTCGCCTTCTTCCTTTCCTTCGAAACCCCCACGTGCGCCAATTTCATTCCCTTCTTTGGCTTTGTTTTAAAACTTTACGTCGTTGCAAAATTCAATTTCTTATAAAGTTTTAGATAATGAAAACGAACTGAAAAATAATCCGATTTTATATTTAAAATTAAAAATGATGTTCAATATGTAAACAAATAAGTATTGTTATTGTTGTAAAAGTGTTTTGTTTTTCTTTGTTTACCGAAATGTAAACGACAATTGTTTATGTTTAGATTTCATTTGTTCGTCATAAAAATATAATATAAAATAACATCATATAATATTATAATATATAATAATATAATATAATTTAATATTAAATGTTTACTTTTTGTATTGTAATTTTCAAAGTATCTTCACTTATTTTTGTTTAATAAACAAAAAGTTAGGTTATGTTTGCAGAATTTGGCAAAAATGTTTTCTAACAATTTTTAGATAGTTTAAGTTTTTTTTCATACAGGGAAGATAATTAGTTTTTCAATTTAGAAAAATAAATAAGTTGTAATTTTGATTGTTTGAGAAAATGCGAACAGGAATAGAAAAATGGGGAGACCGATAAAAGGTGTAGCCACACCCCCAATGTTTAGCTTAGTATAAAAGTAATTTAGTTTGGTAATTATAGAGATGCGCCAAATTGGGGAATGATCGATATATCGTTTGTTATAGGTAGAATAGCGGGCATGATCTGACCAATGGACAGCCGATTCGGAGGGTCAAAGGACGATCCGCACACACCCCCCGACTAGCTAACTTGTTAGAAATACTCGGGCGCTGTCCCCCTGCTTGATTTCCCAATTGTATTTTTCTCTTCTTTTATTATCATGCACGCGACGAACGTTCGCTTATGTCTGAGCGACTTTTATAAAATGGCGCCCAAAATCGGTTGCAATTTTGTTGACGCGTTACAAAAAACATATTTTACGTTTTTTTCATTTTTCAAATAGCAAATAATATAATTAATTCATCATTTCTCATTTATATAATTATTATTATTTTGTTATATTAATGCATTAATCATGCATACTCCTAATAAATTATTATAATAAATGAGTTCGAAATTGTATTACGACTTAATAAAATTATAATTATAATCATGATTACGAATCCCGCAGGAAATTATATTAACGTGCCCAAAAATAACTTGGATTTATTGACCGCGGGGAGATTTTTTACTTCTTTCTATTTTTTCTTAATTTGCATTTCAACCGCGGATCGAATGATTTCTGATAATTGCATTCAAAATGTGTAATTTAATTTCACACAAAATTAGAATGGCAGTTTGTCTAAAAACAGGTTTTTCGTAAAATCTATCTTTAAGAAACTGCACAAAATATATAACATTGGTTAGAAAATATTTAAAAACTAGATTTAATTTAAAAAGAATGAATTTGTGAATACAAATAATATTTATGACGAAGTAAAATTTTGTTTTGGTATTTTTTTATAGTTAGATTATGTTTTTATTTTTGTTTTTGATTGTTTAAACAAATGTTTAATCGTTTTTGTTTTGTCCAAAAAAGTGATTGAACACGCTAAATCTTGTACGATAAAATCTAACGTCTTTTTTGAACTCCAGATTTTACCGTTTCTCGTGCGAATGAAAAAGAAAAAAATGCACGCCGTGGATGATGCAGCATATAGGGTGATTTGTCCCACTGTAACCCTCGTACTCTAACCCCCTTTCCCTTATACTTCATTTTAAATTAGGCTTTCTTCTATTACATTTTCGCCCGTATTTATTTCAAGTAGTACAATTTTTGAAATTCGATCAAATTTGTGTCCCAGTTACAATGTGAATATAACTCGTCAGTTACTTTCATCATTTACTTTCATTCTTAAATTACAATAAAAAATGTAACATTTTTTTAATTATTCATATAAAAACCAAAAATCGATACAAGTTTAACTTGTTTGATGAAAAAATATTTGTTCACTTATTACAAAAAAATGTTCAGATTTCTGAACAAATAAAATCTAATCATTTTATTTAAAAAAAGGGAGCGAAAAAAGAGAAGTGTATTTAAAAATTAGGTGTAAAAACATGTTTTAAGGTACTTTTTAGATTTTTTACACATGTTCAACTTGTTATTTTGGAAATAAGTTTTTTTATCTATTCAAAATAAAATGAAATAAAATAGTGATAATGGTATTAACAAAAAAATTATTTCAATGAAATAATTAAAAAAACTGAAGGACAAACTAAGAGAAATAATGAAAAATAACGTAATAAAAAAGTGTTTTCAACTACCTCTTTGATTTTTGTTATCAAAAGTTTGAAACTTTGTTTTTTACCTCGAAATATGTGTATTTCGTCATAGGACCGCGGGATTTGCACTTGTCCGCACAAACAGTACGCGATTTCTCGTAATGGAAACGCCGCGCAGATACTGAGAAAACGACAAACGCGTCTTATTCAGCAAGGACCGAGCAAACGACTGGCGCAGGGTTCTTCCCAATTGAGAATCGCGTTATTATTATTTAAAACAACCCTTCGACCGATCAAGTAGGGGGTAAACTGTAGATCAGGGGTTGCGTGGCACAGTGGTGGGATTTAAAAAGTTAGGGTAAAGCTTAGAAGGGTGAACGAGGATTTAGGTCCAGGTGCCTCCAAGGAGGGGTAAAAAAAGGGGAGCGCGACGCCGGGGGCTTTCTTTTATTTTTTATTCTTTTTTTCCGAAGGGCCGCGCGTACGCCTTTATCACACGTACCGATTTTTATATACCCGGTACAACTGCATTTTTTTCGGCGCGATTTTCCACGCCAACAGATATTTTTGTCTCCCTTTTGTCATTTGTCTTTTACAAAATGTTATATTTCTCATCTTTGAATAACGGGTACATAAAATTGGCTTATGTAAAAAGATCAGTTCGGGGCGTCGAGATGCGTCTGTTTTGAAAAATCAAACACCCGCAAGTTGTGCGATTTGTTGTCGCCGCCGGCAACGTATACTAAAGGATTGTTCGGGTTCCCTGACAGACACTGGATCACACCTAGATTGCTGCTCTTCTGGCATATTTGTTTGTTCAGTCCTGACGTGTAATCGCTAATGTCCCAAACGGTTATCTCGCCAGAACCCGCCGCTGCGACGAGAATTGGAATTTCCGACTGACTTACGCACAAACCTGAAACAAAAATAAATTTTCAATTGTCTGCATCTCAATAAAATTGAATTTTATTATAAGGTTGAATTAAATTAAATTTAATTTAAATAGAATTTTAATTTAGATTTAAATTTAAATTTAACTTTGAAATTAATGTAAAAAATTATGTTCAAACCTGAGATCTCCTTGTCGTCGATTTTCGTTTTCCATAAAACTTCGTTATCTTTTCTGATATCGATGCACTCTACTGTACCGCAATTAGTGCTCGCAAAACAGATGTTCGGATCTGACTTGTGCCAAGTTACCTTTTCAACTTCGCCCGAAGTTTGCCAGGCTTTGAAGGTGTTATCTGTTGAACACTCAAACAGTCGCACGTACCTGAAATCGATAAAGAAGAAGTTAGAACGAACGAAAACAATTTTTTGGTAATTTTTTTTTCTTCCAACGTGAAAATGTTTTTTTGTTTTATCTTCAAATGTTCAGTGATTAATTCAATAATTATAAAATTTAAATAAAAAAGAACAAGTCATACTTGTCAGCACATCCAGTGAGCAAACAAGAGTTAGATTGGGGAGTCCATTCGATCGATTGAATCTTTTCTTCGAATGCTGTTAATTTTGTCGCAGGTTTGCCAGTTTCCAGATCCCATAGCAAGACTGTTCGATCGACAGATGCAGATGCTAAAATATGTCTGAAAATAATATTTATAAAATTATATCGTGTTTATCATTCAAATTTAAGAATTGAATTTTTTTCAATTGAATTTCATTATTTTTATTATGTTTTATTTGTCGTATTGAAATTTATCGTAACATTATCGCAACAAAATATTTATTTGCAACTTACTTAAATTCTTCATTCCAGGCTAGATCTAAAACTGCGTCTGTGTGACCAACAGCTTGCTTTTTTTTCTTTTTGCTTGCTTTACAACCGAGTTTAAATGCTGGTTCTAAACTATTAACTATGTCTAAGTCCCAGACTTGGATTACAGGTGACATGGAACCAACAGCCGCAAGATTACCTGATACACAAATAAGGTATTTTAAACATTCTCATTTATGACTGTTAACAATCAAGTTTTCAATTAAATTAAAAATAATAACTTTGCATCTAAATAATATCTAAATAATTTAATTGAAATATTTACCAGGTTTTGCATCGCTGGGGTCAAAATTCAGCCATTCTATGCAAAGCGGAAAAGATGGTAGGAACATGTCGTGGTGGCAATAAAAAGATCCCTCGCTGTCGTTGTAAACTGAAACAAAATTTCCAATGGGTAAAGTATACAATTGAAAAATATCTTCATTTATAAATGCTTGATGTCTTTTTTATTCTTGTTTTTGCAATCTCAAAGAAAATAACTACGTGAAATATATTTTAAATTGAATGATAAATTCTAATGTTATAATTATGTACCATAAACTTCTAAAATGCTCGCATCTCCATCCACGTGTCCAATTAAAACCAAGTTATCACTTGGTTTAATTATGTCGTCTTCTTTTTCCGAGTCCTCATCATCAGAGACAGTGACAAGTGGATCCTTGCCATTTGTTTCGTTTGGCATTACAAGGTCACCGACTTTGCATTGCAATGATCCATCTGAAAACCCGAAATTAGAAACATGATCAAAATAATTATCGTTAACCAAAAACTATATCATTTACAATTTTATCTTGTTTTTTTTCTACCTTCTTCATCGTAGTCTTTAAAATTAAATTCATCGTTTTGATCCTGATCCATCGGTTCATCATTTGGTTGCGAGGTGCTCGGTCTTTCACCGTCATCATCTTCTGCAACTTCTAAATCTCTGCAAAGAATTTAAATTATATTTAAGAATTTTTTAAAGATGAATATAAATGTATATCATTTTTTTTGTTTACACTTTTGCTACTTACTCCAAATCTGACTTGGTTTCTTGTATAATTGCATTCAGTTCTTCTTGTGTCAATTCAACCTGTCAAAAACAAATTTAGTGCTAAAAACAAAATACCAAAAAATAATAATAAATAATGAAAATAAACATTGTTACCTTTTCAGGATTTGCAGCTGCCACTCCTCTTCGAACCCAAGTTGCACAAGCAACAATATTCATCTTGATTTTTCAATTGTAAAAAGATTCTGAAAACAACCAAACAATCAAAACAATCCAGTTGACACATTTATACTAAATGACAACTCTAAAAAATTTATACCTCGTTTGATCAATTATTCTAACCTCACTTTTTTAATATGCCAACAACGGAATAAAATTTTATTCAATTAACAATAAATAACTTTCGCATAAAGTTTTGATCCACGGTTGTATAACCTTAAACTTCAAACTTTCCCCAAAAAACACGTGTGTTAGAGATCTGTCGAGCGACGTGCACTTGGTCGGTATGCGCATGCGCGTGCTCTTCTCACAACAATGAACAGTTGAATTGATAAAGATATTTTCATGAAATTGATTGTTGTTTATCTGATTATTTTTTATCTAAAAAAATAGATTAAGCTGTTAGGAAAAGAACCAATTTTCAACCTTCAACTAACCTTCAACTAATATTTTTTTAATTTACAGATTTAAAAGTCAAGAGAATTTTGATTGTTTTGTATTAGGGCGACATCTACATTGTGTTTTGCCGCTTTTTGAGAGAGAAAGAGTTTTAGTACCCTCTAATTATCTTCAGTTCGGCCGGTCGTTTGATAGCGAAAACATTATTAAATTTGCCGGTATCTTTGTTGGGGCAAGATTTGGGTCTTTTCGGAAGGGTTAAACTCTCTGCCAGGAGTTAACTACGTCTTCGCATCTTGATCTGGTAAGTGTCAATTTACATAGAATATTTTTCGCAAAACAGTCATAATAGATATCTGTAAACAAACGCAAATATATACTGTTTGTAAACAATTTTTTTTTCAACAATAAATTGTTGTTTGAAAGTATTTTTTTAGTTTAGCGAATTGGAAATACAATCTGCACTCAAGGTGACGTTTAATGAAATCTGATATGCAAAAGTTAATTTGAATCTTTCCTCCATTGTTTTGAAATTTTTTGCCTCGCGATGGACCGTTAAAAAAAAGTAAAACAAAAATAAAAGAAACATTTTTCTAGTTAAGTTTATCTCTTTTATTATGAATTGATTTTGAATTTGTAAAAATTCATGTTGGAAAAAAAAATATAAACATCGATTCCAACTGTTTTGTTTTTGTAACACTGAACTTTTAACAAGTACTTGTTTTACGTTTATTTTATTATTTAGATTATAAGAAAAATAACGTTATAAATAAAGGTGAAAATATAAGAATAGAATAGGATTAATGTTGGTTATTCATTTTCAGGGAATCGGATGCAACAAAGATGAGTGAATTCAGGGCTCTCTTTAATTTTTCCCAACCTTTCAAAAAAGTTGTGGTTCCTCCACCAACGAGCAGGAAAAATACAGCTTCAAATCTCTCATCATGGAGTTCAAACAGCAGTTTGCAATCGGGCATCAGATCTGAACATGGCACTGCTTACGCCAAAAAGTATATCGAAGAGGAAGAAAAGTCTCTTTTAAAAGTAAGGTCAACATATAAAAACAAAACAATTTTTTTAAGAAAAATTAAAATCACATCTTAGAGAAAATTTTAAATACAAATTTTAACTTGAATTCATTGACAATTCTATTTATTTATAACTTTTCCAGCCAAAACAAGATGACATCCACGATGACAAATTTGACACAGTTTCGATCAACACCATGCAAACCGGGATGACAGACGTGACAGATGCGGACTTGACAAAACTCTACAGAAAATTCAATTTCGAACATCGTCCGGAAACGAATCTTCCAGTGACAGCTCATAAGGACCACATTGTCGCCATGATTGAGACAAATTCTGTCGTTGTTATCCAGGGACCAACTGGTTGTGGAAAAACAACACAGGTCCCGCAGTATATCTTGGATAACAGTTACAAAAGAAGACAATTTTGTAACATCATAGGTAACGACATTCAAAATCGTAATAAAAAGATTCTAAAAGTATTTCACGTGCTAAGTATCTTTTTTAATGAATTTTAATTTGGATTAAATTTGGATTATTTTAGTTACTCAACCTAGAAGAATAGCAGCTATAAGCATAGCAAAGCGAGTATGCGAGGAGAGGACATGGGCATTAGGAACAGTCGTTGGCTACAAAGTGGGAATGATAAATAAAACAACACAAGACACGAGGATCACGTATTGTACAACGGGAGTTCTACTGAGACACCTGATAACACAAAAGAACTTGCACAATTTCACTCATGTGATTTTGGACGAGGTTCACGAGCGCAACCAGGAGATGGACTTTTTGTTGCTGGTCGTTCGCAAATTCTTGCGAACAAACTCAAACAAGGTCAAGGTCGTCCTGATGTCCGCCACGATCGACACGGACAAATTTGCCGAGTACTTTTCGTCCCCCATCAACGGCAGGATGGTGCCGGCACCGATCATTGACATTGAAAAAAATCTCCACTCGTTTCAGATTCAGAGATTTTATCTTGATCAGATGTACAATCTGGGCGTTGTAAGTTGTAAACAATTGTATCATTAAACATTTCAAATTTTTATGTTTGTTAAATGTTTATGCAGATCTGGTACTTGATTAATCAAAATTCTTATTATTTTCAGCTCCCAGAGGTTTCGCTGAACAACCCACGAGTGACAAAAGAAATGATGGAGTTTTGCACAAAGCTCGTGAGTGTCTTTGACACAATCGACGATGACGGGAAGAGACACGTGGTGCTGATTTTCCTGCCAGGTATTTGGGAACTGGAAGAGATGCACTCGACCCTTATGACTTTTTCCGAAAGGAGCGATGTGAAATGGGATATCGTTATTTTGCACTCAACAATCACAAATGAGGAACAGCAAGTGATCTTTGAATTGCCTCCCGACGGATACAGGAGAATTATCCTGTCAACCAACATCGCTGAGAGCAGTATCACTGTTCCGGACGTGAAATACGGTTGGTTTGATAAAAAGAAATTTATTTTTCATAACAAAATCTTCGAATAACTAATGTAAAAACTCATTTCTTAATTTGAATACTTTTTTTCAGTTATTGATTTTTGCCTGACGAAAATTTTGGTCACCAATCCTGAGACAAACTTCCAAAGTTTGGAAGTCAACTGGGCCAGCAAGGCGAATTGTGAACAAAGAGCTGGCAGGACTGGAAGAACGATCGAGGGAAGAGTTTACAGACTCATACCAAAGTTGTTTTACGAGGTAAACAAAAAAACAATTACTCATAACATTTTCTACAGATTATTAAATTAATGATCTGATACTTAATTAATAAGTTACACTTTATATGAAATCTTTTTTCAAAATTGAACTTTGATTAATTTTATGTTTTAGGAAAATTTGATTTCTGAAAGTCCACCAGAAATTCAGCGAGCTCCCTTGGAGCATATCGTGCTGAACGTTAAGTTGTTGGATCTGGGACCACCGAAACCATTACTGGCTCTATCCCTTGACCCACCGGATCTGAGCAGATTGGAAAGCACGATTTTGTTGCTGCGAGAAGCCGGAGCACTTTCGAACAGAAGTGATGACACCATGGATCCGCTCGATGGCGTTCTAACCAGTTTGGGAAAAGTGATGGCTAGTTTACCGGTAAACATCAAAATCGCAAGGTTCATTGCTCTCGGTCACGTTTTCGGAGTTTTGCGAAGTGCGATCATCATTGGCGCGGCCATGACGACGAAGAGCGTTTTTAGCAATCCGTTTCAACAGAAATTGAAAGCCTATAGGTACTGGTTTTGAATGTCGTTTTACATTATGCTGTATTTGATTTTGATTTTATTGATTATTTATATTCCATCTAATTATATATTATTAATTCACAATTCATTGTCTGAATTGTTTTTATTAAATTTTGTTTTCATCTGTTCTTCCGAAATAAACAATGTTTTAATGTTTCAGTACGAAACTGAACTGGGCCCAAGGCTCCACGAGCGACTGCGGAGCATTTTTGAACGTGTACAATATGTGGATCGCAGAAAAAGTGAACCGGCATCTGGATACAAGAAAACTCGAGAAATCCTGGGCTGATCGACACTTTGTGCAACTGCGGGTCCTCTACGAGATTAATACGACAGTCGACGAACTAACAAAGCGACTGGAACACTTCAACATTAAAGCTGGTGCCGGCGCTCAACTTTTTGACGATCCTTGCCAGCCCGAGTTCGGCTTCGTCTTAAAAGTCATAATCGCCGGGGCGTTTTACCCGCACTACTTCCACAACACGAACATTGGCGATCTGGTGCAGGAGGAGAACCTCAAGATCCTCTGCGGCCTTGATCCTAAACGCACCGTTTACCTCAAGGGTTGGCCCTACGAACAAAACCCGCGACTTTATATCAAAAACTTTCAGAGCATCTTCAAGGACTGCTGCGGTGCTAAGCAGATGAACCGGACCAGGGTCACCACGGACAACTCCAGCCGAGTCTACATCACCTTCGGCCCAGACTCGATGAGACTCAAGCACGTCGACGATCCTGCGGATTTTAACATCTCGGGTCAGGTCTCGAATGCTGTCTACAGGGCCCTGAAGATGAAGGAGGTTGGTCCCATCGTCATGCCCATCATGTCCAACGAGACCGCGAAAAATCTCGCCATGGAGCACGGGATCAGGAAGGAACATCTGTTTGAGGTGTTCCAGCCAAATAGAAGAGGTGAGTTCCCAAATGAGGTGGCCAACGGTGATTCCAAACCTGATACAGACAACGACGAGGAAGAAGGATTCTATACCTACAAGAGAGCGCTTCTGCCGAAAATTCGAACCGAGGTTATGGAGATTGTCATAACTGAGGTATACCAATTTGCAAGTTACGCTATCTTATTGTTTATTAAAATTGTAGTTTTAAAATTTGTATCTACTTGTTTACAGATCACCGATCCCTGGGAGTTTTGGGCGCGCAGTTGCGACCTCGAGATTATGACGATGTACAAGAAGATCGAATACGCTCTCAAGATGAGTCACAATCTCGCTCCGATGGACCGAAAACCATCAGTCGGTGAGATGATCGTGGCCAGGTACATGAAAGATTCCAGCGATGAAAAAGCCAACTACCGAGCGGTCGTTCAGAACATCTCCTACGAACGCAACCGAGAGACCTTCGGGCTCTTCCTCGTAGACTTGGGGAAGACCGTAGAGGTCTCGAGTTCGGACCTGCTGCAGTTCCGTCACCGTCACGATGTCATGAGTTTTCCCTCGTTGGCCTTCCAGTGCACCCTAATGTCTCTACGACCAGTGGAACGGAGCAAGTCCCAGAAAAAATTCAACGATGATATCTGCGCGAACTTCATCAAGATGATACAAGACACGGTGGTATGTCGCGCGGAAGTTTATTCCGTTGTTAACAGTATCGTCTCGGTGAACCTGGAGTGTCAGCTGCAAAACGGCCAGCGAGTCATGATCAACGAGTGGATGTTGGATAAGGGCTACGCTGAGCCCCGGGAGGAGGATTTCCAGTCGAGGAAGAACCACGAGGTGAGACAAGAAGTGGCTGATCCAACATCCACTTTTACCGAGGAACAGATCAGGTACTACGAGGACAACCAGTATGACCCGACAGAGCTGACCTATTCGGTGCCCGAGGTTCGACCTGAGCTTTGTAACAGGACCGTGTACCTCCGAGGGCCGGAGTCGCCCCTGGAGATGGAGCTGCGGTCGCTCATCTTATCCGGTTGTGGCAAACGAGTCAGGGTCATGCCGATGTCGGTCAACTCCGTTCTCTTGAACTCTGACCCTGGTGACACGAACACTCGCTTGGTCGTTGCGGGTCACATCTACCAGAATGTCGCGGGAACGATCCTCAACATCGACAACACCACTCTCATGCCCAACCTACCTGGACTGACCCCGCTATTGTGCCTAATCTTTGCGCCTAAGATTGAACTGAGGGTTAACAAGTTTGGAAACAGGTACAGTTCCGTCCTTTGCGGGCTCGGGTACAATGAGGAAACCCGGACTAGTGCTTTTATGGAACATGATATGGAAATCCCGTTCGATGTGGAGATCACCAATGACGATATGGTTATGGTAATTGAGAATTTTAAGTTCTTTGAAACTTCAAGATAAAAATGCACACTTACAATTCTTTCAAATTTTCACAATTTTAATTCTTTCAAGTAGTTTTTCAATTGTGATATTAAATTCAATTAATTTGATTTCAGATCAACAAACTGCGTTATCACATGTCTACAATCTTGGACGCTACGAGTGTTGATCAAGAAAAGATAATTCAGTCTCAAAGCAAGATCCGAACGTTCTTGATGGACATCTTCTACAAGAAACGTCAGCTACAGAAGATCGAGTACACGACACGCGTTGGAAAATGGAAGGAATACAACAGGTCGAGTGTCCTCAATGCTCCGAACTTGAAGAACGACATCTTTCCGCTGCACGACGCGTTGGAACTGAGTTACATTGATCCGATGATAGAGGAGATGTCAGAACATGTGACGGAGTTGAAGCAAATCATGATCGAGGACCCGAAAACTTACAACAGGGAGATTGAGTGCAAGATCTGCGAGGAGATGGTCTTCGGAGTGTACCAACTCAGGATGCACATGATGTCAGACAACCACGCGATGAACATGAAGAAATACAATCTGATATAAATCGCTTTAACTAAACCAAAAACAACAAACAGTATTCAGCTTTGATTTTCGAATTTTTGTATCGACTCTTACAAAGTTTTCTTTCTCATTTTTTTCTTATTAGTTTTTTTTCTTATTATAAATCGTGACGAATTTTATGATTCTTATGTTTAAGGAACACGTGATTGTTGAGACAGAGAATATTTTGTTACTCTATTCTTGTAAGATGAAAGTATTATTATAATCAAGATGAAAAAGATACGTCAATGTTTGACATGTTGAATGTTTCTTATTTGTTTTTTTTTTTACATAAATAATATGAACAAATAAAAACACCTTAAGGATAGTGAAGAATAGTTTGATTGAGATTGTAACCGGGTCTCAAGATACGTCTTTTTTTATTAATAATTCAGTTTGTACACGCGTAAATAAATGTATACATTGATCACATGTTCATTATAGTTCAAACCAGTGAACTTTAACAGTTTTCTTTTCTTCATTCCGACGCTGACTATGTCCGTCGGTTTGCGTGGATTTGTTTGCGCCGTGCCTGCACAACACCGTACACCACGGCGGCCAAACTGCGACAAGTGCTGCGGTGCCTGGAACTTCCTTCAGCTCTCAAAGTGCCTTTTCCAAGTACGAAATATGTTTCCATCGTTCCCTTACCCTTTACGTCTATCAGTCCTCTTTTTTTAGTTTGGTACCCTCGAGATTGTAAAACCTGCAATATAATTTGATATATTTGAAATTTACAAATGTTAATAGTCTCTTAATTTTGTAAATTTTTTATTAACTTTGTAAAATGTATTAATTATTGAGGATATTTTGTGTTTTACCCTAGCTATTGCACTTGGGACTTGAATTTTGCCCATCTCTCCAGTCGAGTCCATCCTGGAGGCTTCGTTAACAGTGTTGCCCCAAATATCGAAGACCGGCTTACGAGCTCCGATTACGCCTCCAACCAAAGGACCACAACTGATGCCAACTCTGAGATCAAAATTATTAAACGAGTGAACATTCACGTCCTCAAGTCGATCACGCATGGCCACAGCGTAATCCACCAGTCTGCACAAGTGTTCCATGCTGTCCTTGCACGGATTATCTTCCTGGAATAAAATTTGAATTTTATTTAGAAAAAAAAAACTTAACCGAGATGAAGAAGAGAAATTGAATTATTGGAATTTTGCAATCTTACGTTTTCTACTGGATTGAGTCCGGATGCTGCCATGTAAGTAGCGCCTACGGTTTTGATTTTCTCTATACAATTGAACCGAGTCTCGTCCAAGAGTTCGTCAAAATCAGCTGAGAATAGAAAGAAAAATTTGACACGCAAATTTATATCATTTTTATTTATTTTTATTCAGTCAATTTTTCAGTTTTATATTTGTTTAATTGAAATTTTTGCATACAAACCTATAATTTCATTCAGAAGTCGTATACATTCCATCCCTTTATTTACATCTTCGGAATAAAATTCAGTGAAATTCGGCACGCTTGCAAACATCACACCTACTTTGTCTCGCGATTGAGAATACAAATCCTTAAAATGAGAAAACGTGAGGAAATACATTTCATTGAGGTTTAATTTGTAAACTTTACAAATAATTTTTATAAAAGTACTGACTTCTGGAGGACGCTCCTGAGTTAAAAAATGATGCGCGACATGATCGGGAAGAATATTTTTCAGCAGTTGCATGTTGTTGTGTCGTGACTCGATCATGTCAGCGAGCTCACGTTCGGCTTGCTGTTTCCATAGGAAATCTAATCTCGAAGTGACTTCGACCAAACGTCCATGGTATGTGACCATCATCAGAAACACTGTGAGAAAAATAATCATCTGTGGCGACACAGGAATCCTAAAACAATTGAATCAAAATTTTAAATTTAATTACAATAAACTTTACATTAAATAATCAATTTTAAATTTACAGTTGAATTTTTTTTAATCAAAATTTAAAAAAATGTTTAAGTTAAAAGCTGTTGAATCTCAACTAACGCGTCACTGATTTCAATATCATCCGAAAAAATGTCACGGCAAACAGTGAGTATCAATATGGCATAAACGAGAACAATGACAGTTGCCAGGGCGCTTTTCACCAGATAATACAACTTGAGCGCGGACGTCAACGCGATCAGACATAAGATCCAAGTGAAAACTATGTATTCCGGACGCAGACAATTTTTCTCCTCCAGTTGAACGTCGGTTGTCGCATTTGATTCCCGGGCTGATAACAATCTTCGAGTCAATAATTTCTCCTCTTCTTTCTGTCGGTGTTTATAATGTCTCAATGATTCTGTCCTGCAATTGAATTGTTTAGATGAAAATCAAAACTGAACTTTTGCAAATCAAAATTTCAATCATAAATATAAAGATATAAATTCATACATCATAAAGATATATAAATGAATTAAAATTAGAATGATAATTGTTAATTTCTTAATAATTAATTCTTAAAAAAAAAAAAATTAATGTTAGTGCTTAATTATGAAAAAAAAATCTTAGTTAACAACCTAAAATATTTTTCGTATCCCCAAAATCGTAAATATTCTCTTCTCCTTCGGTTCGCATTTCTCCCATTTGTCTCCATCAATCTGATTTTGCTGGCACTCAGTCTGCTGTCATTGAACTCAACAGGCGATCTATTTTTGGTCACGTCATCTGCGAGTAAAAAACTTAACATCAAGTGGTCTAGATTATTAGATTTGGAAGCGAGGATCCTCGGCTGCACAACCGGGTTATCAAAATGTTGAAAAGGCTGTCCTCCCGTGTGCCAAGGACAGGCGATAACGCTAATCATGGAGGTCAGAGCCATGAGACTGATGACGCTACAGATGAAGATCGTTCGGTGCTGTTTATTGTGGACGAGCATGGACGATGAATGGCGAAGGAAGGTCGGCAGCTTTTGGAATTCATCCGCCATTACCAAAATTCCTGAAGCTACAAGGATTAAGGTTGTTGAAAGAAGCGACGCGAGTAAAATAACACAGCTGAAAGAAAATTAGAAAACAAAATTTTAATTAAATTAGTTCGTCCAAATTGTATAATTTCAAAATTTAAATTTGTTACAATTAAAATTAATTTTTGGTCGAGATACTCACTTTGGGAGAATAATAGCCTGGCAAACGGCGATGAAAAACCAGATCATAAAACAACAGATCATATTTGATTTAAACATGTCCTCCCTAAGCTGGCAAAACTGTTTTGAGAAAAATTAAAAGCGTTATTACAATTCGAACAAAAAAATATTAAAAATTAGGTTTTTTTTGTTGATTTTGGTTTAATTTTGTCGCAGTACCTTAGTTTCCAACGATTTATCATTGTAACGTAAAGACCAAGCGTTGAGATTAGCAGATCTCATACGTTTATTACTGGCAGTTTCAATTCCAGCTGTTTTTGTAAGTTTCTCGTTCGACACAGTTGGGGGTGGATTGTCTGTTTTTGGACTGCCACTCTCGTCCTCCAGGTAATCAGATTCTAAATTGCTAACAGAAGTCGCGCTGTTCAACTGTAAAAGATGAAAAATTTTTACTTTTGTATTTACGAATGTCAACTTAATATTTAAATTAAAACTTTATATAAAAAAGCACCCACATTTTCAAAAGGAATCTCCGGCGTCCAGTCAAGTCCGATATCGTCATCCACTGCAGAACCCGGTTGGCTGCTGTTAACATTCAAAGTATTGTTGACCTTAAAGCTCTTCTTATTTTTGTCATCCTCTAAGGACGTTTTTGGTCGCGAGGAATATCTGCGTCGGGTTCTCATAGGTTCGGACTGTTTAATCAGATAAGTCACCACATTTCTGTCCTTTAGATAATTATCCCTTTCGGTTCCGTATCCTGGTTCGACTTCGTAGACATCGTTTAAACAGTCCAAAGTGTCTTCCGAGATGTGAACTCGCCTGAAATCAAAAAAATTTAATTTAAAAAGTGATAATTTAATATGTTTCTGCAATCAAACGTGTTTTGCATTAAAAAATATAATTTAAAAGAAAATGTTTTATTCGATTAAATTTTGTTTTGTAATAATTTTTTAATTAAGCATTTTTAATTAAATGATAATTTAATTAATAACATTTTTTGTAATTTGAAGAAAATTTAGAAAATTCGTCGCCTACCCAGGAATGCCACCACTTTCTAGGTGATTGGCCAGGGTGACGTCATAAGACCACACATCGAACTGCCATTTGCGAAGACCGAGGACACCGCAGAGGACGGATCCACTGTGAATACCAATCCGCATGTTCAGGTCCACCTATTAACGAACGTCAGGAGCGATCTAAAGATGCACCCAGAAAAAATATTCATTTGTACGTGAATCGAATGAAAAAAAGCGCTCAATCGAATGACGTTTGTGTTATTTGACATCGGAGATGCTTTTAAAAATTATTTCTCATCTTTTCGCTTCGTCAGCTTTTTTGATTTGAACTTTTTTGTGCAAGTTTTTAAATTTTAAAAAATTTTTGTTGACATTGTTTTTTCATTCGACTCCTTACAGATTTTGTTCATTCGGTCTTTGAAAATTTGAAATATCTTTTTTGGGCGAAATATCATTTTTAGATAAACAATTGTTTGTCTTCAGATTCAAATGATTAATTTTAGAAAATAACATCATGGCCAGTATCAATTTTAATTTTGGTATACAGATTTCAATTTCGACTTACAAATGTAAACCTGAATTTGAAAATTTCCATTTTGATATACAAATTTCAACGCGTTGATTTAGAAATTTTAATCTCAAATTGCAACTTTTAATTCCGATTAACTATAGTTTATAGTAATCTACAAATTAAAAATTTATTTTCAGATAAACAATTGTTTGTCTCTAAATTGAAAAAAATGATTCATTCCATTTTATTAATTCAATTTTGTTTTTTCAATTAAAAATCACCTTTGTGGTGAATCGCACATCCCTAATGGCTTTGATCATGTGGAGTCCCATCTCCACACAACAGTGGGCATGATCACTCCTCGCAGTTGGTAATCCAGAGACGCAGTAATAACAATCGCCAAGGAGTTTAATTCGAAGACAATGATTTTGCGCTGACAGTTTGTCGAACCTGGCAAAAAGGTCGTTGAGAACTTTGACCAGTTCCTGGGCGCTGCACTGACTCGCCAAAGCTACAAAAATATTGCCATTCCATTAAAAAGGAACTTAATTTTTACTACAATCTTAAACCAAAATTGATCCAATAATTTTTGTTTCTTGGATTTCAAAAATGAAATTGTACCGGTAAATCCTTTGATATCGGCGAACAAGATGCTGACATTCTCATAACGGTGGATGTAAATTCTGTGAAACTGATTGGGTGTGAAAGTAATGGGTCCTCCGCGAGCAGTTTCCCTTGCGATGTCTCTGATCATCTCCTTAGCCACAAAGTCTGGCAAAACTGAAGAATAAAAAATGAAGTTGTAAGTAAATTTCTAACACATAATAATAATGAAATAAACAAATGTTTTCTGTGATATCATAAGTTTAATTTTAATTCAATTTTTTTTTAGCCAAAAAGTGAAAAGAAGGATAAAAGGGATACAGTTCTATGAATAATATGGTAATGTTTTTTGAACTGACAAATTGAAATTTTGACTTGGCTGAATAGCAGTTCTTCAACAAGTGTCAATTGAAACGAGCGATTTGTTACGTATGTCCAAGTCGAGCGATAAATATTTATTTCAGGCCTTTTAAACGTGTGGCATCTATTTCCGGAACTCGAGATCGATACGAGGGTACAAGCTCGAAAAAGTGGATACAGCAGCAGTGTACTGTGGGTCCTTGGAAAATATCTCGCACGCAATCGACTGAAAATGTCTACTGACCCTTTTGACACACGAATGAACAGCTCTCGCACGGGCCAATAAGCCTCTCGATCGTGTGAAGGGTACACCGTTCCTGTTATTCATTCTCTTATCAATATTCTTTTATCCTCCTTTATAACTTCTTTTTTTACACCAAAACCAATTTCATCTCATTTCTCTCGTTCTAACGTAACAAGTTACTGTTGTTTTTTTATTTTCCATACTTCCTTTTAACAAAACAAAAAAAAAGGAAAGAAAGATGTTCCCTTAAAAATAAATTTGTCGCTAACCAGAGAGCAACAATTTTTCCTGCCGGTTGTTTTCATTTTGCGTTCTCTGTCTGGTCTCCAAAGACCGGTGAGTTTCCAGAAAAGCCTGGCGCTGACCTCGGTCCGTCAGGTACTTGGTGTACATTCCAGCGAGATTGACAGCGGAGTACAATAGGATATTGGTCGTTATCAACCGGGCGATGCATGCCAAGTCCTGTAACTATTAATACGATTACATTTTATTTATAACTCAAATACGAGTGATGTCACATTACCCGACACTCATCTCATCTTTCAAGCGTTCAAACACTTCTGATCTTCGTCCCTCTACAACTGTTACAATTCTCGTTTTACATCCTCGTTTCGGTTCCAATTTTTCTCATTTCTTTTTCTATTTTTCTAATTTTTTTTGCAAATATCATCTTTCTGAACTCGGACAGGTCTTATTTTCGAGATGGTACCTTGGAAAAGTTTGGATCGCTGACAAGAGTGATGATTCCCATTGTCAGATGCGTAAATGCAGTGCCGAAACCGGCCATGACGCACCACCTGATTGGCAGAGGCAACATCGCGTATGGTGCGTATATCACAAACAAGATGTACCACAAAAGACGCTGCTGGGTCGCGAAATTTAATCCAGCCACAATGAAGCCTGAAAAGAAAGTCACCAATTTAATAATTTTACAATTCAAGTAATTTTTGTTAAATTTGTACATTTTATATTTTTTATTTGTTACAACTTTGATTTCTTTGGTTTGTTAATAGTTCTAATTTTTTCAGAGAACAATAAAATATAAAAGTCGAAGAAAAAGTGAGCCAATTTAAAAAAAGTTGGGGGATAAATGAATTTCGTCCATGGCGGTATAATACAAAAAACACGGTCGAGCGAAGATCCTATTTACGTATCGAGCAGTTGCCACAAAAGTTATTGAGGCAGAGTTTTACGTGACACACAAAGGTGTTCAATTGATCGTGCACTCGAGGATGTTGGTACAACCTTTCTGTCATTGTCCAACTTTGCGTACGTCTATCTCGGTCTTAAATCCAATAGATTATGGTGGTAAAAGTTTCCATCCGATTGGTCAATTGAGAATATTGTCTTTCCCCGGTTTCGTTCAATTATTGTACCTTGCGAATTTATCAAAAGCCAGGTGAAAATGGACGCCCAGTACATGTAGTTGTTGGAAAAGCATTGCCACCATCCCAAAACGCACACCACGACATTCGAGATCATACAGCATACCGTCCACGATAACGATTCTATTAGTCTCTCGGAATTGTCATCCCGTTTCCACAGCCATACTGACATTAATGCGATCTGAAATAACATTGTTTGAGTGGTTGAACAAATTTTTATTCAAAAAAAAATTTTTAAATCATTTTAGAATCACATGTTAAAAATTATATCCGATGATACATGGTAAATATACATGGTACATATATATTTATTTTTATGGTGGTCGTTTAAATAAAAATTTTTTCTTTTCAATAAAAGAGCGAATGGAAGTTTTTTCACGTGTCACCTTTAATCCAAGATCGATGATATTAAGCATAATTAGTGACTTCTGTCGTTGACGATTAGAATAATGAAGATACGATGTCTCGAGTTGTTTGTTGTGGAAACTGTTTGTCAGCGAAGGACAAAAGATTCCTTTGAAGAGGACACCCTTTTTAAAGACATCTGTAAATTTTACAAAATTGATTTATTTCATGAATGTATAAAAATTTAAAACATTTGAGTGTAACTTCATCTTTTAGTGTTTCGTTTAAAGTTCAAACCTCGCGGGATTTGAGCTTCCTCGTCCGTCCTGGACCTCTCAGCGATTGCGATCGTTTCATCTTTGACATTCAGGACCTTTTCTTCGTCGTCATCTGTCTCCTTGGCGCTCGATTCAAGCTCGCTGGCCGATTTGCGATCTTCCCAAGCGGCGAGACTCTCCCGGCCCAAACGTTCTGATGTAAGTTTCTTTACTGCCTTTATCCATAGTTGTTTACGTGGGGAAATGCTGATCCTAACGAAAATTCAACTTATTATAGCCAAAATGTTAACATTCTACAACCTCAACTTCTAATTCTCTCCTAATCTAATGCATTTCCTCTAAATTCTGCACTGCTACTTTTATCCGCTTTCCTAAAAATGATGCAAAATTAAAAACAAAATGTTTCGACCAAAATATAAACTCAACAGATGTAAATAAACTTGAATAAAAAATGAAAAACGAAAATTGTGATGAAATAAAAATAAAAAAAATTTAATTTAAAAAATGAAAATCAAGTTTGTTGCAAGTATACATGGATGGGGTGAGTTTTATCATTGTGATTTGAATAACCAAGATGGATAACTTGATGAGTAATGACAACAAAATTGTCAAGCCTTTTAACAAGTCGCACGGTTGTGTAAAAGTTCGCACTCCTAATCAGGGGTTAATTAAAATTCATGCAGCATTTATTCGTCCGGAGCAGATGTCTTCTAGACTACGTTCAAAATCTAAAATACCAGCTAGATGCGAGAAACTACAAACTCGTTTGCAACATTTTTAATTCTATTTTTTTTTTTCTATTCCTATACCTACACGATCTCAACCAAAGCACACTACGTTTTATAATCAATTTCATGTACAATTTTATACTTTCAGTTCTTTAATTTTCTAAGTTTTTAAGCTTTTTTTTTAATTTTACTATATTAAATTTAAAAAATATGAAAAAAATGCATGCAAACTAAAATTTCGAGTTATAAAAAGTGTTGTTCCTTACTCTTCGAGATCGACCGAAAGATCGACACTCGTCTGATCCCTATACAAAAATACAAGCTCAATTTAACAGCATGATAAAATGTCCATCATGAGAAGGATCAGCGGAAATATATAGAAAACACCTCTGATTGAAAATTTCTTTCACGTAAATCGTAGAAATAAAAAAACAGATAATCGCAACTCTGTATATCACACTTCAATAACATAATTTCCATCATCCATGGCATTAACTCGGTAAAGACGAAACAGTTTGTTTACAACAACTAAGTCAAGGTCAGGGGGTCATGCAACAATTGTTTTTGTAAAATCAAATACAAATAAAACAAAAATAAATCATTTTCGAATTTCAAAAGGTTCTGGTACATTTTGTTTAATGTAAACAATTGTTTGACCCCCTGACCTTGACTTGTTTTTTAAACAAACCAGCTGAAATTATTTTTTTCACCTTAAATTCAATCTCAATTAATTTTATCGTCACAGATATCGTTTAGATTTTCTTTTTTTTTTAATTTGTTGTAACTTTTTTTGTCTGCTCCAACTTGCAAACTGAAATACTTAATGGAATTCTTGAAAGTCCCAAAAACAAGGGGCCAAGTTTTGTTGATAAAAAAAACAAAATGTCACAATTTCCACTCGACTCAGAATGAAAATTATGATTATCGCACTGACAGATGTAACCAATCGGCGTTTCATTAAATGCTCGCTATAAAATTCCGCGTTATTCTTTGTCGTCGACTTTTTTATGTGCACATGCTATTTTCACTGTGTTATGTAATTCCGGATGGATTTGATAGATTCTTTTTTCTTCTTTTTCTTTTTTTTTTTTCATTTTTAAGTGGTCAGTCATGATTTCAAGACAAATAAAAAAAAATATGGAAAAATAAAAATTATTATCATCAAATAAACAAACTTGACCTTTCGTACTTGAAAATACGTTCGATTCAATTTTTAATAAGTATATTGTTTATGATTTGTTTGAATTTAATTTCTTCAAAATGATTATTTGAATATCCCAGTGTTCCAATATTCAATGTTTCAAGATTGTTTGATTTGCAATAATTTTTTGTTGACAAAATTAAATTGACGCGAAAGAGTTGAAAGGTGAGAATAAAGGACATCAATCTTTTCTCTAATTGGCATCTGTGGACGTGAAAAAAAGAAAAGAAAAGGAGAGAAAAAAAGTCAAGGAAAATGACAGTTAAAGATGACAACGAACTCGACGTCAAAAAATGCCGATGGCTGAGACAAGTTTCTCAATGGGCAACTAATTAAAGACTCATTGGGACCGCGAGGATGCAAAGATACGTGTTTGTTATAACCAAGTGGATTTGCAAATTGGAGCGACAGACAATTTCTGCCCGGCATAACGTGTCATATTGTGGTGCACATGTCAAGACTGCGTATTATGCCGTTCGCGTGTGTTTTTGTGCATTTGTTATTCGCAAGCCAATAAGCTGTTATTTTAAGCTTTTCATCTTCTCGGACGGATTTTTAGGGAATCCAAAGTTGACACCTCGACGCGTTGGCTTAATTGTTCCTCTGGCTTCTTTGTCTCTCTTGTCTAATTTTAAAACATAAATTTGTCTGAAATGAAAAAGAAAAGCGTTAAAACCAAAAATTCACTTTGAACAACCTTTTTGGTCATAAATTTGAAAAGAATTATATAATTAAAGAAATCTAATGTTTTTATCAAAATCATCAAAATTAAAATATTTTAAGTTTATGATTTCAATTGATTTGAAAAAATTTATTAAAGTCATATAAATTTTATACATTTTAGATATAAAAAATATATTTCAAAATTAAAATCATAAAAACAAAAACAAGACATTATTTGAAGAATAATTTGAGGTATAAAAAGAAAGGTCCTGTCGTAAATTCCTTAAACTTAGTATTCCGTCGGTTCCGTGCTGCTCCTGGAATGCAGTTTTTGACGTCAAAAAACACTTTCTGGTTAAAGTTGGAAATTGTAACTGAGATAATGGCGATGATAAATTGCAAGCTAAATTGATTGTTTATGGCGCAACGCAGAATCATTTAGAGGCCGTGAGTGGTTTCCAGATTTGACGACATTATGATAATTCACTTCTGCATATTAGTAAACACAGAAGTTTGACTTCGACCAGACTACGGATCGCAAGTGGTTTTATGTTATATACGAGATGCAAAAACAAAAATGTCCAAATATGAAATTATTTTTGTACTTACTCGTTGATGCTTGTGACATCATTGTCCAGCATCATGCTCCACGTCTGTTCGGTAATCATTGTCTCTTAAGTAAGCCCCACTTCCGCATTTTCAAAAAAAAAAAAAAAACAATGTTGGCCGACCTGCAAAAATTAAAAAAACAACTTAAAAACAACTTGATTACATTTTTTTGTTTTGGGATTTTTAATTGATTATTGCAAACAAATAAACAAAACAAGTAAACAAAATAAAATTACAATTTCAATTTGCAGACTTTTTTTTTTTAGACACATTTGTTGTCGTGAGTAGTTATGTGAACATGTAATTAAAAAGTAATTAAAAAAAATCAGAATCAGAAGTATTAATTAGTTAATTAATTGATCGATCAATTACGATCAATAAAACTGATCGATTATCGGAGACAGAAATAGGTTGTCGATTTTTTACCCCTATATTCTTTATCAGGATTGTGAAACTTTGACATTAATGCAAGCGTTTTGACAGACAGTTGTTTAGATGATCAGAACTAAGGTCGCGAGGTTTCTGATTTATTTTCTGCCACAAAATTAAACTTTCAAATAACCTTTTATTCCACTTGCAAATAACAATACATAAAGTAGAGATTTTTTTTCATGTGAAAATTTTTTATTTGTATAACCGCAAGTATATCTCGTTACTTGATGAATTCGCGCAACGCAAATAGATTGCGCACACATTTGATCAACATTAGTTTGTGAATTTTATTTGTGAACATTTTTTTTTATTATTATTTTAACCCGAAAGTGGTCGCGTACTTTTTGGATATCTTTGTCTAAGCACAAAAATCCTACTCAGTTATCTTTTTCTCGGCGGCAAAATGACTGCGGGCGCGACTACTCCCGGGTTAAACTCTAAACAATAATTAGAAGTAAACAATTTGACCTTCAAACTTGCTTTTGTTTCGTTGATGTGGTTTTTATAATACTTATTTTATTAACACTTTTTTATACTTTTAAACTTTTTTTAATATTTGTTTATATTTATATAGTTAATGTTTATTTTTATTTTGTTTATTAAATTTGACCTTCAAACTCGTTTTCTTTTTGTCTTGGAAATTGCTCTTTTTAATACTAAAGGATTAGAATTAAAACAATTCGACCTCCAAATTTAATTTGTTTTAAACAATTTTTATTCTTACTCGAAAGTTTATTAATAACAATTGAAATGTTAAAAATTATGAAATATTTTTACGAAAAATCAACGATCTAAAATGAATTGTGAAGGTTTCAAAATTACCTTATGAAAATCGTTTGATTTCACTCAAAACACTCGTTCATAACATAGCTGCTGGATATACCAAACAAGAATCAGTTCTTAACAGTTTTAAATAATTCATCGTGTCATATGAGATTGACGTTTTTATATGAAAAAACTGCGAGACGATGATATCGTAAACAAACTGCACCTTACATTGTCACGAGCACATAAATCACATTTTAAATGTAAATAGAGAATTTAAAAGTCCATACAGATATTCACTAAATCAGAGCACAATTCGATTTTTTCATAAAAAACAAACAAAAATTGCACTAGTGACAGCTCCGGATTATTCTAAACAATGTCGCGGTTGTTGAATTTCGTGTGTAAACAATGTGAAATTCGAGCACATGTGCGAGAGAAGCGCGAAAGTTGACTGATGTGCAGGCCGCGAACGTAAGTTTAATCTTTGTAACAAGGAGCGCGAATCTCCACTGTCACACAACACAAACGATTAGGTAATTTTCGATCCGCGCGCATATTTTCGTATCTGCCAATCAAATTTGTGCGAATTTCTGCGCGCGACATTTCGCGCCATTTTTAAAAATGAAAATTAATTGGGTATGTTTAACAGCATTTAAAATAATAGAAATAATTAATCTTCAAAAAATAATGAACATTTCCTAAAACCAAATAAACAACACAAAAGTACGTTTGAAGGTCAAATTGTTTTTAATTATTAATAATTGTTATAATATTGTTATAATAAAAAATGTAAATAGAAAATATCCAAAACCAAAATAAAATAATAATAAAACAAATAAGTTTAAAGGTCAAAATTTTTTATGTCATTGTTTGAAATATGAACAAATTAATAACAAAATGAAATTTTAATTGTCGAAAAGTTGATGGGCGTCACCAAATGAAACAAAAACCTACAAAAAGTAGATATTTTTATAAATTATTTTTGTCGTTCTAAATCTAAATAAAATTTACAATTTTAATAAACTAAAGAGGCTAATGATGTTTACTTTATTATGAAAGTCGAGATAATTATTCATAACAAGTTTGTACAATTCGGAGAACATCGATCATAAAATGTCATAGCAAAAGATACACATGGTAGGGGGGGGGGGAGAAACAAATATTAATTTTGAGTGCGTTGCTCGTTTGAAGTATTTGCGGACAAATCTCTGCCGTATCTCGCGCGAACGAAAATAGATTCACTTGGTGCTAAACTTGTGGCTTCTATTTTGGAGGGAATCCATAAATCATTTTGTTATTGTTGAGCCGTCATACACAGATAGAGCAAGTTTACGAAATTCATTTACATTGCAATTCATATTGTTTATTGTTTTTGAATGATCTCTTTCATTTATAACAAAATTATCATAATTATATAAACAAACAAACCAACAATGAACTGCCAACATTAGTTTTATGTATGAGGTAAAAGTAAATTTATATTCAATATATATTTTCTTATTTTTATTTAACTATTTTCGAAAAAAAAAAAAAAAACATTTGCATTTGAAAAAAAAAAACTTGAGTGTTATTAAACTCCTTACCTGCATCTGTCTCTCTTACTCGCACGGAAAAAACCAAACTAGAGAGAGAGACAGAGAATCCGGCCTACGTTACCGACAATGTTATCTTCATTCGTTAGAGCTCAAAGAATTATAAACCTACAAGCAAAAATAATTTCATTTTTATAAATGTTTGGCTGATTGTTTGTTTTTGTCCATGCGCGACAAAGGGGCGGAGTTTGACCGAAAGCGCAAGTCGTCACTTGCGTTTTTGTCAGTGGTGGGGATAGTAAAAACAGTTTATTACTGATTTGATTCATTATTCCATAAAAACTAAACATTTAAATTGCTCGTGTAGGCGCATATTTTTATACAAAGTTTAATGGTAATAAATCGGCCATTTTTTTTCTAAGCCCCGCCCACATCTTAGATCCGAATCCGTGTTCTAACATTTTATACTGAAAAATGTATATTTAAGTAAAATGATCTATCTTTTGTTTCTATATTTGTTTATTTAAAAAACAATTATAATTAAAAAGATTGACCTTCATACTTTTACTTACATTGCTTATGTGGTTTTCATAATATTTATTATTTTTTATATTTTCTCATATTCCGAAAAATAGTATTCTAAATTAAACTCACTTTTGTTAGTTAATATACAGTTTTCATTATTGATTACGATATAATGAAAGCAAACGATATAAATAAATAATTTTCGAAAAAACTTTTGCATTTGAAACTTCTTTCTTGAGTGTTATCAAACTTCCAACCTATATCCGTCTCTCTTTCTCCCACTCAGAAAACCGCAACAGAGAGAGAAAGAAAATGCTAGTCGAGAAGCGCGGGAAAATTCGAATAATCGAATAAACTCCGAATGAAAATTCGAAACAATTTTCAAAAAAAATAAAAAAAAGAAGATAATAAAAAGGCTCTCACTTGACTGACAATTGCGTTTTTCCTATGTTTATGGAATGTCAGAGAGACCGAACTCAAGAAGCACACGTGGGGGTCTCGAGTACAGCCACGTCCAAAAGAAAAGAAGTCATTGGGTACAGTGTGCGCGAAAAGTCGCACGCGCATAGCTCTCGCGTTGCAGTTGATGGGACGTGCTTGCAAGTGGTACAGTTATTTCCAAGCAGTGACGAAGTCGAGCCCGTTTATTTTTGCACCAACAACACGTAAGTGACCTTTGACCTGGCGAAAATCCAGCGGGGCCTTTTCGTCTCACGGTTGTGCGGGCAAACGAAAATCGCTCGGCGCAGAAAAACGGGCCGCACGACAAGGTGCTCCAATATGCGACGTTCGACCACGCAGAATTCGCGTCTCGACTTGTTCCGCGCGATCTCGTCTCGAACGTTCATCGGAGACATAACCTCCGCTCGACATATTGTCTCGGTGGAAAATTGTCCCGATGGAAAATTGGTTCGACGGTTGAGTTTTTTCTCCCCCTCGTCGTCACCGCACACAACGTGGGACCATTCCGCGGCCCGGTTTATTTACCGTTTCGCCGCGCGTCACGTGCCAACTCTCGCGTGCTCCGAAAAAAAATGTGTTCCGTCCGAAAAATTCCGAAATTGTTCACCAGTGACAAAATATTACGTCTGAATACAAATTGGAAACCAGTCTCGATCGTTTTTTTACCCAATTAAACGTGTTTTGCGCCTTACGTCGAAATACGTCACATTTCCAATCGCGCGAGATTATTGTAAATAAACAAACGCGATTGTTGATAAACTTTTTATTCAGAGCGATAAAAACAAGTTTGTTTTTTACGTCCGATCAATTTCGATTGGATTAGTTTTTTCTCGAGGTAAGATAAATGTCATTTTGAGGGGGGTAGGGGTAAAAATTCGAAGTATGTAAAATGGGTTTTTTTGTCGTAACCAGTGAGAAAAAGTGGTTTCTGCGTTGTAAAATTGGTCGCGCTGATGAAAAATTTCGGCTTGTTATTAAACAAACGCGTCGGTTACGAAAATTGAGCGCGAGGTAAATATTATTGAAAAATGTGCTATCAAAGTGGGAAGAAAAATATTGATCGGCTTCTCTCGGGGGCACGAGGGATGAATTGTTTACAGTGGAGCTTCGGTTTATAAATAATTATTCAAAATAAAAGAGTGACTCAGTTGGAAAAGTTCGGAAAGTTCCGCGCTCTGTGGAACCAATTCAACGTTTTGTCCATTTATTTTATCGGGTTGACGTATTTTTAGTATTAGTTAAAATTGGACGAATTATTTTTTTATTTTCAAAAAGATAAGGGATTTATAATTATAGGTGTCCCGTTGACCACGACCTGGTTTGACATTTCTGTTTCATTTTTTTATTTTTCAACATTGTTTTTAACATTTTTACTTTTTAAATTTACTAGAAACAAAACCGAATCCCATGATGAAACTCTGACATTTTTGACGCAACATGATTACCGAATTTAATAAATAATTATACGATAAATGTCAAGTTCAGAATGTCACATTATTGTAATTATCACAATCTCAAGTTGAAAAAATTTTGTTTTCCCTGAAAATTGTGTTTAATTGTTTGATTATTTTTTTCTCAAAAATAATTTTATGTCAATTGCTTTCATTTAATCTCTGGACAATATCGGTATTTTTTCAAGAACCAATCGCGACGCTCAATAACACGTGGTGTTGGATATAACAATGAGTTTCTATTAGGAGCATCTGATAACTGACATTTATAACTGTAATTAAAATTTCACACTGACAAAAAAAAATACATATAAACCATCCCGGCCACTCATTTGCCATTCAGTCCGGAATTCCAGGGGTCTGAGGTACATTTCTTTTCAAAATTTTGATTTTTCATAAAGGGATAACAAAAGTTATCGAATGACATCTTTATACCCTATTAGTTATTTATAACCAACGATAGATTTTACCCTTGCACAAATATTTTATTAATAAAGTCACACCGACCTTGAGTCGCAATTTCTTTTCCTGCTTAGTGTTTGTTTTTTAAAATTTCCTTCGTTTTTTTTTTTTAAATTTTGTTTTCAACTTTTAGCATTTTTAACAGCTATTCAGTTTCATTTCATTTTTTCATTTTTGTTATTTATTTTTTTGTCCTTTTTTTCCTTTAAATTAATTAATTCCGAATGGAAAAAAGTGTTTACAAACTTTGATTGAACTTTTTTCCCCAGTTTATTTTTTGTTTGAAAAATCTTGATTTCATGAAAATTGTTGTTGATATTGAAATTTGAATTTGGTTTTAGTGAGGAGCACTAGTGCACAACGGGGACCGAAGATCACGAGGCACAAGCGACTTGCAAGCAGGCCTGTGAAAGCACGGAGGCTGCCGTCACGTTCGTGGAGCTCTATGTGCGCCAAACCGGTACCGCCGAGCACCAACAGCGCCTTGCCAGTAAAAATTTGGAACTCGGGCCCGTCGTCGAGAGACATCATCTTGGTACTGAAGCGGCCCAGCCGACGTCACAAATACCAACATGCGCAACGAGATCACGGCCGCAGTTTTGTTCTTAGTTCGGCTAATCGAAAAAAGCGAAAAATTTAGTCAAGATCAGCTCGAATGCTTCCGCGAGAACCTCATCCAACTACTCACCAAGCGTTTCAAAAATCATTGGTTCCCGGATCAACCCTTTAAGGGACAAGGCTATCGGTAAAATAAAATGCTCTACAAAATGTTAGCTGCAATTCACATTTTATCCAAAATTTAGTTTTAGTCAAATTTATATTTCAAATTGATCATTGTTACAGTGACCCCATAGTGGTTAATAATTAATAATCAAAGCAAATAAGTAGTTAGTATTTAATAATAAACTATTAATTACTAAGTACTAATTACTAATTAATTATAATCCATTATTTACTAATTATTATTCTGAATCTTTAAATTAATTTAATTCGTGCAAAACATATCCTCTAAAGTTAATCTAAAATTCAACACCAACATTTTAATTTGTTCATCATAATTTGGTTATTGATTTTATTTTTCGTATTTCTGAAGCGTTTGCTTTTTTAATTTTGTTTTGCAAAAGATTCATTGATTGAAATACAATTGTGAAACTAAACATTATTCATTTCATTTTTGTTAGGTGCATTCGCGTGAATGGACACAATCGAAAAGATGAAATGTTGGAGAGCGCTGCAAACGCAGCCGGAGTCAGATACGAGGACCTGTCGTTGCCGATCGAGCTCACGTTGTGGGTCGACCCGAACGAGGTATGCTGCAGATTTGGCGAGAACCGCGGCTCGTACTGCACCCTGGCTTCGTTTGACGACGACAAACCGAAGAGTATTGACGATGAGAGCGGAAGCATCGAGGACTCAGACGTATCCTCAGAAGAACAAGAAACATCGTCAGAGGGAGAGGTGAATTTAAAAATTCCTGATTCTATGAAAAGAAAAAGAAATAAAAATCGAAGGGGAAATGAAAAAAATTGTTTGTGAATTGTTCATCTAAAAATGAATTACGAAATTGGTTATAAAGTTGTCTACAAAACCGTGGACAAAATTGTTTAGTTAACTGTTTTGGTAGTTAACTTTTCTTCATAAAATAGTGAATGTAAAAAGGTTGATGATTAAAAATCTTGTTTGTGACTCAATTGAGTTATTCTGATTGGATGTCGTTTTGAAAAAAAGTAGTGAAACTACTGGCAGAAATAAATTCTTCGGGTAAAATTTTAAGCGATTTAATAGACTGAAGACACTAAATCTAATCAGGAAGTAATAATTATTAATTATTAGAATTATTAGTACTCATCATTACTAATTAATAACTAATAATCAGCAATGACAAGTAGTATTATTGGGATTAATCATTTTTTTAAGTAGTAACTAGAATTCACTAAATATTTGCACAATTAGTTCTTTTCGTAATTAATAATTTTTAATCACTAATTATAATTACTAACTATAAATTAGTACTGTTTGCATATTTCTATGTTCAATCACTAAATACTACTAATTAATTAGAACTAAGTTAACTACACTAATTACTAATTGCAAATTATTAATTTCAAATTACTTACTTTTTCTCACTAAGTAGTTAGTAGTATTAACTAATTATTATCTTATAATAATTCATTATAACAATAATATAATTAGTAAACAACTTATTAGCAAAATAGATTATAAATTATTAATAGATAGATCATAAGAACAAAAAATAAATTTATTTGAGAATTATAATAATTTGATCTTGACTTGTAAATACTATAAGATATTTTTCATTTGAATTGGCAGAAATCAGACACAACATCGACATCATCGACGGACAAGTCATCCAAGTCGGAATCAATTCCCGATCGCAAAAATATGGCACTGATGAAGAAGATGAAAGCAAGCCCCAAATATCAAACCAGCAGATGGATCAATCAACACCAACACCCCCAACTCCACTCACCGTTCCGGTACGTGAACGCGCCCCATCCGTGCAGTCGCACGGGTCCACCGATGGCGCAGCAGCCCTGGTTCAACATGATGCAGCCGGCTTTCATCTGCGGGCCTTCGCCGCCGCCTTTCCTCGTGCCCCGTGGCAAGCGGTTCAATCTCCATTCCATGCACGCGAATCACCCCCGCCACTGCAAGATCGCCGTCAAGGTCTAACCGCCGTTTTAAAAAAATCCGTTCCTATTTTGTTTTTCTCTTGAGACGCAGTTTGCGATTCTGCGTTACGATCATTTTTTTTCTCTCAATCTGACTGTACATATACGACCAAAAATTGCATTTTCTCGTCAGACATTTTTTCTTGTCATTTTGTGTTTGCTCAGATTCAAACAGGTCAGACCTTTCAGAATTGTGTGCAATCATGGAAATTGTACATATAAAAATGTTGGAACTCCGGCGTTGGACGTTTGTTTTCTTCTTCTTTTTCTCTTCCCCCCTCTCTCTTTTGAGTTCTGATGTTTTTTCTGATTGTTAAAGTGTATAGTTTCTTTTCCCCCCTCTCGCTCTACCTTGCAATTGATTGCGATCTCGAATCAAAAGAAAATGTGCACGGAAAAGGCACTGCGTTTCTTCTTTGACGATATGAAATGGGTTCTGAGCACGCGCGATCATCCGAATGCAAAATATTTTTTTATTATTAATATTTTTTTCTCATTTCGCGACACGCCAAACGTGCCGCGATTAGTATTATGTGCAATGAAGCGTTTGATTTATTAATTGTTCTCCACGTGATTATGTATATATTTAGGTGAAACGCGTTTGAATCTTAATCTTATTCTTTCTTTCTTACTTTTTTTTCGCTTTATTTTTGTATATTTCTCTTTGTAGATACTGTTATCAGATGATTGAAAAATTTCTCGCTTTTCTCAATTTCGCCCAAAGAATTTCTTGTTTGTAATTATACAAATTTTATGACAATTGTTCGAATAAAATCATAATTGGAAATTATAAAAAAAAAAAAAAAAAAAATTGGAAAAATGAGGTATTGAAAATTTGTATAGGAAAGTAGAAGATTGTTTTTCGTTGTATATAATATTAAGTGATTACCTGTGCATTCGGACGATTTCACCATGCAACGATGTTATTACTGTAATACACGAAATTTGAATGTTCAAACGGCAAGCCTTGAACAACGATACGAAAAGAAAAAAACAACAAAATGTTGATACGAGTCGTGTGCCACGTGCACCAGTTCATGCATTTTTAGTTTGTAACCTGCAGCAAATGTGTATGGGAAAAATATTATTATCTAGCTACTATGTATTACGTTCATATATTGCAACATTTTTACGAAAAACATTGTGATGCGAGTTTTTTTTTTTTGTTACGGTCGACGTTGTTATCCGGATAGCAAAAAGTCACGCTCTGCTAAAAAAAAGAAAATTATGAATATTCTATAAACTGTATATTTATTTGATTGACAACGTTTTGCTATCTGGATTTGACTTTTTAAGCCAAAAATTATCTCCGTTTTGATAATTTTAAATACAAAAACTTATATATTAATACAAATTTCGAAAATGCAGAATATATTCGTTTTAGGTTAATCCATGCGACTGTTACAAAACGAAATACTAATTTTATTAATTCTATTTTGTAAATGTATATCTTATTGGGATGAAAAAATTTTTGTTTATAAGAAAACGATTAATAAAATTTCTATTAAAAAATAATAAGTACAGAGAGACGAAGAAACAAAATTTCATCGGGTAAATAATATTGCACATCAGTGTTGAAACTCGATTGTAAGTTGGCAAATCAACGTGCAATTGGTTGCGAACAAATGAGAATCCAGATTTGAAACGGATTTTAGTTTTTTTTTAATAGTAATGAATAATTACGATTTTGGTCACTGTAAAAGACATCGTATTGTAAATATAAACTGTTTTTGCTCTGACAAATCTACGCGCCTAAATCAAATTTTCGTTCGGGTGCCATTCGTGGTGAAAATGGGCGACCAGTTTCGCTATCTGGATAACGTGAACCCGCATTGCAAAACAATCAAAAGAAAACTTTACTTTCCAACTGTTTTTTATGTACTCGTATATTATAACACAATGTTACTTTGTCATTACTTGATAAAAGTTTTATTTTCATTTTTTCTTCTTGTCGAAAAGTTACAATTAGTCAACCGGTGTGATAATTTTTTAATTCTGAAAAACAAACTCTTGGTGAAATTGTAGATCTTCACTTAGTTTAGTTTTTTCTTGTAATTTTATTTTTGCATACATTGTAATTCTATTTACATTGTAATTTTTTTATTTCACTGTGATTTCTTTTTTTGTAATTTTTTCCTCTGATAAAATGTGACCTATGATACTTTTATCAAGTAATTCCGATTATGAACAAATAATCGTGGTGTTTTTTTTTGTAACAAGGCTCACACATAGAGCGGACTTGTTATTTTAGAATTATAGCAAAATAGAGGATTTAACGATTGTTACGAATATTCATCATCGTTTCTGAAAAGAACAAAAAGAGATGATATGATAAAATATATACGAACGAAAGATTTATCGCAATTACGTTGTTTTTATATTCTACATCTTGGGGTAATCTACGCAATTGAATTGATCTATTTACACGGAGGTAAAGTGGTTTCAAGTGGTTCTTTCTGTTTTTTGTCTATTTTACTTGCTATATTTACGCTGTTTGGATGTTAACACTGGACATCTCTGTTGCATTAATGTTATCTCAAATTATATAAACATTTTACACTCAATTCACTAAACACTGGTATATGACATTGCTAAAACAATAAATAATTTTGCAAACTGAATCGAACTTCTCATTCCACCTAACCCATCATTCCAAAATCACAACAACAAAAAGTTATAAAAACTTGAAATATTTGGACGAGAGCCATTATCTTTAATTAAATTGTTTATTTTTAAACATGTAAAATTACAAACGAGTTCTGAGTTCGATGAAAATATACAATTCCGATGCTTCCTTTTAAATAAATTCGATAAAACTTGGATTCATTTTATTTTGGCTTCGTTTCCTGGTCGTTGACGTAACGAATGTAGATCTCCTTCTCGTCAACCGCACTCGGGGGATATTCCATCTCGTGTGTGTTGGATACGCCGATGGCTAGAACGGAACCGTCGTGACTGAAGCTCAGCGACACCACTCCGGCGTTGTACCTGTGGAATTGGCACAGTCGCTTTTTGTTGAACCCGTCCCAAATATTGACGAACCCGTCCGAGCCACCTGTTGCGAACGTGTTATACAACGAATGGAAACTGATCGCGTTCACCGGATAAATCAGCTCGACGTTGTTCTCCTTTATTCTATGGCACTTGAAGGCGTACTTTTTCTTCTGTGCTTCTGGACTTGTGTCTAAATATTCAACGGCTACTCGACCTTCGATGCTACTCAATACGTATCCCTGAAGGAAAAAGAAGACAAATTATAATTCAATTTTTATTAAAAAACTTAATTCTCTTATTGTTCCATTGCTTAAACTTACTTGTTCATTGGGGAACCCTTTAATGCACCTGGTCTGATATTTAAGACTGCTCTCACGTCTTTGACAAGCCCCAGCCATATTTCTCAGGTCCCAAATCGCCACCTTCCGTTTTGCAGTCCCGACAACAAACTTTTCACCGCAAACAGACAACGCTAACACAGTGTCGGGTTGTATGTATGTTCCAACACAGGTTGGACTTCTTGTATCCCATAATTTCACTGTCGCGTCCCAAGAGCCAGTTATTATCGCGTTTATTGTGCTGCAGTACTCTATCTTTCTGATTGGTTTCTCATGGGTTCCTATAGTGTTTTCTAAAAACGAAGAAATAAACAAATGAATCGACAGTCATTTTTAAAGTTCAACTTTTGTCCCGCATTGAAAAATAGTTGATTACCTGTGTTACTGTTGATGTCATGAATTTTTAAAGTGTTTGACAACCCGCCACTGAAAGCGTGAACTGCATCCTAGAAAGAAAGTGTAAATAAACATTAACCTAAAATATGTACACGAAAATAAACATAAAAAGATGTCAAGATAATTTTGATTTCGTATTTTTATTGTTTGAGAATACAAAGAAAGCATTGTTGAGAAGTCTGAATGTTGTTTGTTCTGTTACCTGAAATGCAACATCCAAAACTGGCATGTCAAGGTTATACTTCAGTCTCATTGTATTTGCATGAATGTCATACAGTCTCACTGTGCTGTCCCATGATGAGACGAGTAAAAATTGTGTTGAATTTGGTCCAAATTCAACCGCAGATATACAATCCGACGGGGGAGATTTCAATTTGAACTCCGTTCTGGATTCCATTGTCATCTGAAAAATATACAAAATGTAAACAATCAGTGTAACAATAACAACTAATAATCTCTGAGGGTCGAACAAATATATCATCTTTACATCTTTCGAAGGTCGCTCAAGTTTTTATTTGTATTATTTCGTAACCCGATTGAAAATTTAATTGTAAACTTTGAAAAACTTACTTTGTTTACAATTTACCTTCGAAGTTAGGTTATGTTACATTCGAGCTTGTCGGCTCGCCGCTGACACTGTGTTCCTAAAGTTGAGCGACTGTCTCTTTCTACTGTATGTCAAAAGTTGAAGTTTAAGTTTTTTCAAAATGAATGGCGAAGTTTAAATTCTAGTTCTGGCGGAAAAACCAACTTTCCATATGAATGTTTTGAAAAACTTTTTCGATTCTTTGATTATTTTAGAATAATTCTAAACTAAAAACAAAGCACATAATTGTAAAATACCGTTATTTTTAATGATTTTTCTGCCTAAACCAGAATGTTAAATTCGTCATCCTTTTTGACATCCTCTTAAAGACCGCGGTGATTCCCAGATACATCCTGTTTCAGTTCCGGACCGTTCCGCAATGTCCAGGAATAAATGAACCCCACCTTAGAGATGATTAAAATGAGAAAAAGATATTTCAATTGATTCCGTGACAATGCAAAACCAAAACATTTTAGTTGGATTGATCATCATTGTTTGGAAGAACAGAACAAATTTGAAAACATTATAGCATACTTTGCCATACCCACAGCGTGAGATATGGTACGTTTGTATGAGACTCAGTTGATAAAACCAATGACGCATAAATTCAAGTGTAGAGCAGTACTAAATTACTCCGATCAAGGAAACTTCAATCGAAAGACAAATAAAAGAACAAACTTTTATTTAAAAAATTAACTCATTGTCTCTGTGGAGCGTATCCATTATATAACTAAATAAGCTGCAACGCTTGTTTTTTCGTGACATCATACCTCACTGCGAAAATTTCCAGAATTTTCAAGCCAGGCATCTGTTTTAAAAAGCTACTTCCACTCTTATAGTTCTCTGATTCGTCGAGAAAAAAAGTTAAATTTGAAGATTCTAACGATTTTTATAAAGAACATTCCAATTGATAACATTGATGAATTAAGCATGATTTTCACCGATCCTGACGTTATTCATCTCTTTTGGATGCACAATTCGTTGCGATTATGTTTGGTATAATTCAAGTTCGTTTATTACTTAGATAATTTTGTATTCAAAAAATTTAATTAATTGTATTCAGTTGGATGAACTTTTTGCTTTATATAACCATCATTAATCATTATTATGTCGCGTATTTCAACCTCTGCTATTTTCTTAGGTAACCCGCCCCTCCTATTGCCACATCAATATTTAATTTATTACATGACTAAATTGATATTAATTTAGTAAATTAACATTAATTTAAAGAATTGCATATTCCTGACATAACTCGATATAAGACGACCTCAAGCGCATCTTCTACGACTGCAGATTGTACAATTTGCGAAAAAAAAAACCAAAAAAATGAAGTATCTTCAACTGTTGTCATTGTTCGCAACCTTTTTGTTACCAGTTTTAGGCAAAATCCCGAAAGTCACAGAAAAGGTAAGTATTTTTTCATTTTTCAGCAAAGCATTTATTGGTTCAAGGTCAAAAGTTTGTAGTATCTGAAATCGCAGTTATTAATAATACTCACAAAAGATTAGTATTTTGTCATTTTCTCGTTTCAAAGAAGTTAAATTTGTTGATTTTTAAAAAAATTTAAAAATTAATCTTATATCTTGCAAGGTCATCTTCGACATTGAAATCGATGGAGAAAAATCCGGAAAAATTGAGATCGGACTTTTCGGGAAGATTGTACCGAAAACTGTCAAGAACTTTGTCGAATTATGCAAGAGACCTTATTGGAGAGGTTACAAGGGCTCCAAATTCTACTACGTCAACCGGGACTCTTTAATGCAAGGTGGTTCTTTTACAGAAAAAAACGGAGAACCAGGTAAAATGTTCACCTTCATTTTTCTTATTAGCTGAAATCATAATCGCTACATTGACTGAGAAAACGAGATTGTAACGAACACAACCTATATTGTAACCATTAAAATGTCATATCGTAAAAAAAGTTACGATATAATAGTAAAGGATACAATGCAGATCGTAAAAATTTACAATCTATATTGTAAAATGACTTTCTTGAATAAATCAATCATTAAACTGACTTAAAGTAATCTTAAAATTGTATTTATCAATTTTATGACACAAAAGTACATAAATTTTCACATAGAAATAGTACTTTAGAAAAAAACTTTAATATAATCTTTCGAACAACATGTTTTTAACAAGATTTAATGACAAGATGTAACAAAAAATTGGTGATTCAAAATGTACATACAGCCGACAAATCACGACTGATGCAAAATCGTTTATATTGAGTCTTTAAATTTTTTCCTCATTGACACGACAATGAAATTCATAAAACAAAACTGTATCAATTTTAAAATGACAATATGATATTGTAGTGTTACAATAAATATCGTAAAATTTACGATCAACGTCGTGTTCGTTACAATGTGAAAAATATACGATGCTGATCGTACGATATCGTTTTCTCAGTGTTGACATAATTAAAACATGAGCATTTATTTTTGTCAAAAGAATTTGTTCATTTACTTATTTTATTTTTTCATAGGTTTAAGCTATTACGACTATGTTTTCAATAGAGAGAACTTCGAGTTGAAGCATTATGGAGCGGGATGGGTGTCAATGACCACTACTGAAAAGGGCTTTGTCAATACTGATTTTTTTATCATCATGAAAAAAAATGAATTCTATGACGGGAAATTTGTTGTGTTTGGAAAAGTCGTCAAAGGAATGGTAATAATGAAATTATAATTATTCAAGAACTTTTACTTTTTTAAACTTTTACTTTTTTAAATTTGGATTGTTTGTTTTTGTTTTATTTAAGTTTTAAGTTTTAAGTTGTTTTAAGTAAACGAAATTATCAAATTCATGAAGAAAGTGGATTTAATAAATTTGATCATTTAAAGGATGTCGTGCGCAGGATGGAAAACGTAGAGGTTGATAGTAACAAGAAACCAATAAAGGACGTCGTTATCGCTGATTGTACCGTAGAAAAAGTCAAGAAACCGTACACTGTTGAGTTCACCGATGCCACTGAGTAAAAGGCGTGCAAAATTGACAAAATGTGACATGTCCGACTCACTCAAATCACAAATAATATTTTATAACAAAAACAATTAGTATTTATTCAAAACAGTTAAAATGAATCTATGTACCAACGTTTGTTACATACAGATTTTTCTAAACAGGAACATGACTTTCACCGGCCCTGATGTTCTTGATCTGTATTGGATGCAAAATTCTTTGCAATTATGTTTGATATAATTCAAGTTCGTTGTTTAAATTGACAATTTTTTATTGAAAATTATTAATGAATTGTTGGAAAAATTTTTTCCTCATGAACCGTCATAAATTGTCACTATGTCGCGTATTTCAACCTCCGCTCCCGTCTTAGGTAACCCGCACCTCCTATTGCCATATCAATATTTAATTTATTACATGACGAAATTGATATTAATTTAGTAAATTAATATTAATTTAAAAAATGATTCAGCTGGCCAGTTTTGCATCTTATATTGCATATTGCTGACATAACTCGATATAAGACGACCTCAAGCGCAACCTCTACGACTGCAGATTGTACAATTTCCGAAAAAAAAAACCAAAAAAATGAAGTATCTTCAACTGTTGTCATTGTTCGCAACCTTTTTGTTACTAGTTTTAGCCAAAATTCCGAAAGTCACACAAAAGGTAAGTATTTTTTCATTTTTCAGCAAAGCATTTATTGGATCAAAGTCAAAAGTTTGTAGTATCTGAATTCGCAGTTATTAATAATACTCAGAAAAGATTAGTATTTTGTCATTTTCTCGTTCAAAGAAGTTAAATCTGTCGAGTAGTTTCATTTGAGAAACGTTTTTTTATTGGTTTATGCTTAAATTTAAAATAAAATAGATAAGAAGTTCTATGAATTTGTAGAAAAAAAAACCAAGTTTGGATTACAATTATCATATTTAGTTTATACTAGATCCTTGTTAAAGTACATTAATCCTTTTTTTAATCAGAATTTTACACCTCTTTTTAGTTTGTTATCTGAAAATGAATAGTTCTTATTAGTTTTAAAAGAACTTTCATTTCAGCTTTATTTATTTTTTATTTGCGTTGAAATTAAAGGAACACGAGCAAGGACTATTAAAAATCAAGTACGCGTATATCATTCTTGTTATAATTTCAAAAATTTAAAAATTAATCTTATATCTTGCAAGGTCATCCTCGACATTGAAATTGATGGGGAAAAATCCGGAAAAATTGAGATCGGACTTTTCGGGAAGACTGTACCGAAAACTGTCAAGAACTTTGTCGAATTATGCAAGAGACCTTATTGGAGAGGTTACAAGGGCTCCAATTTCTACTACATCAACCGGAACTCTTTAATGCAAGCTGGTTATTTTACTGAAGAAAACGGAGAACCAGGTAAAATTTTCACCTTCATTTTTCTTATTAACTGAAATTAAAATCACTACATTGACTTAACTAAAACATCAATTATTGTTTTTGTGCAAACAATCTGTTCATTTACTCATTCATTTTTTTATAGGTATGAGCTATTATGGATATGTTTTCAATAAAGAGATTTCCGAGTTGAAGCATTTTGGAGCGGGTTGGGTGTCAATGACCACTACTGAACAGGGCTTTGTCAACGTTCAATTTTTCATCATTACGAAAAAAAAAGGAATGGTAATAATGAAATTATAATTATTCAAGAACTTTTACTTTTTTAAATTTGGATTGTTTTTTTTTTTTTTTTCATTTAAGTTTTAAGTTGTTTTATGTGAATGAAATTATCAAATTAATGAAAAAACTTGATTGAATAAATTTGATTATTTAAAGGATGTCGTGTGGGAGATGGCAAACGTAGAGGTTGATAGTAACAAGAAACCAATAAAGGACGTCGTTATCGCTGATTGTACCGTAGAAAAAGTCAAGAAACCGTACATTGTTGAGTTCACCGATGCCACTGAGTAAAAGGCGTGCAAAATTGACGAAATGTGACATGTCCGACTCACTCAAATCACAAATAATATTTTATAACAAAACCAATTCTTATTTATTCAAAGCAGTTTAAACTAAACAGGAGCATGGTTTTCACCGACCCTGATATTCTTGATCTGTTTTGGATGCAACATTCTTTGCGATTATGTCTGATATAATTCAAGTTCGTTGTTTAAATTGACAATTTTTTATTGAAAATTATTAATGAATTGTTGGAAGAACTTTTTCCTCGTGAACCGTCATAAATTGTCATTATTTCACGTATTTCAACCTCCGCCCTCTTCTTAGGTAACCCGCCTTTCCTATTACCACATTAATATGTAATTTAATAAATGATTAAATTAATAAATTAATACTTATTTAATGAATAATTGAGTTGGCCATTTTTGCATCTTATATTGCATATTTCTGACATAACTCGATATAAGACGATGCTCAACGTCTACGACAGCAAACTGTACAATTTGCGAGAACAAAACCAACAAAACAATGAAATATCTTTGGCTGTTGACATTGTTCGCAACCTATTTATTAGTTTCAGCTCAAATACCAAAAGTCACAAACAAAGTGAGTATCTTTTTATTTTCTTGATCCAACGAAATTTATCCTTTCATTTTTCTTATTGGTTTTAACCCTTCACGTCCCGCCGGCCGTTGGCGCTCGACGGCATCCACGGCCCGACGCCTATTTCGCATAGAAAAACATTAAAATGATATATTTTCTTTTTCAAAATAAAATATATCATTTATTGAGAAATCAACATTTGAATGAGGTTGGTATGTCATACCGACCTGAGCCGTGGATACCGGAGTGTGGGTCGGTATGTCATACCGACTTGGGACGTGAAGGGTTAAAACCAGTTTCATTTCAATTTCATTTTACTGATTTTCATGAAATTTTGTTTCCTATAGGAATATATATTAATAATATATTATAATTTCAACAATTTGTAAACAATCTTAAATTTTTTTCTAGGTCATCTTAGATATTGAGCTCGAAGGGGTTAAGTTGGGCAAAATTGAGATCGGACTTTTCAAGCAGATCGTTCCAAAAACTGTCAAGAACTTCATCAAATTATGCGAGAGACCTTTCGGGAAAGGTTACAAGGGCTGCAAATACTTCAAAGTCATACGTGGCGAAGCAATACAAACTGGTTTATTTGCTGGCAAAGATGGATCAACGGGTACGGTTTTCGTCTTCTTTTATCTTACTAAATCGAATTAAAATTATTACAATGAAATACACTCATCCAATCAAAAACGTAACACTTCCAATAAGAATTAAATATTAAGTGTTACGTTTCTTATTTGGACCAGTATAACTAAAATATCAATTGTTTGTATGCAAACTATTTGTTCATTTATATTTACTTATTTGTATATTTTTTGTAGGTTTGAGCTATTATAATACATATTTTGATAGAGAAAACTTCGATCTGAAGCATTATGGAGCTGGTTGGGTGTCAATGGCCAATACTGAAAAGGATTTTGTCAACACTCAATTTTTTATCACTCTGAAAAAAAAGGAATCGCTTGATGGACTAAATGTTGTGTTTGGAAAAGTCATCAAAGGAATGGTAAAAACGAAATTTTTATAAATTTTCAAAGAATTTCACATTTTTAATTTGGACTGTTTCGTTTTTTTATGAAATAAAAATCATAAATAATTATGAAAATATGTATAAAGAAATTTAATTTAATAAATTTGATCATTTAAAGGATGTCGTGTGGGAGATGGCAAACCTAGAGGTTGATAAGAACAAGAAACCAATAAAGGACGTCGTTATCGCTGATTGCACCGTAGAAAAAGTTAAAAAATCATTCATCGTTGAGACAACCGATGCCACCGAGTGAAAAACGTATCTGACTCATACAACTCATAAATTATAATGTATAACAAAAGAAATTTTCGTTCACTTAATAATGTTTAACAGAATTTTGGTACCAACGTTGGTTTTTACCGATGCATATTTTCGATTAGTGATCTGATGTCATGACTCAGAATAATCTTGAAAATCAATGTTTCCAACTCGGAAGTTATTGTTGCATTTACCCTATGGCAATATTTTTTAAAGATGCGTAAAATAATATATAATATAAGTTCCAATTTTTTCAAATTGGGGAAAGCTGTAAATAATAAAAAAATCAAATTTGTTATTATTGATCAGAAAACACCTATATCATCTCGTCAGTCCAGCTCGAAGGTATTGTTTCATGGAACATTTCAATGTTCTGTGTTGGCAACACTGTTTGAGTTTCATTATTAATGAGCCATTATTAGAAATGGTTTCTGCGCGGAATAAGCTCGGTACTTTTAATTTGTTATTCATTTCTCTTATTGCCTGTTAAAACGATTCAAAAATATTTTTTTAATCAAAAAATTAATTTTGTAGAATATCATCATTTTTTAAATAAATAATCAAATTCACGACTCAATGAGTTGGGTTTTCATTTGGAATTCGTATATCATAATGTAAACAATATTTTAAATAAAATTGTACTAGAAGTTCAAGGCCGCGCTCTTGAACGACCTTGAAAGATTTTTTGTCAATTTTTTTGTAAATAAATCTTTTCGACTTTGAAAAAAAAGTTAAACATTTTGTTTACAAAAAGTTGTAGTGAATGCACGTTTCTTTTTTCAAACAAAAGTTTGTTTACATCTCATCATTGTTGACACATCGAATTAACTTTGAGGGACGAAATTTGAAAACTATACATCAAATGCGCCGATAATTTTATCTTTGAACAAAAGAAATGTAATTAGTTATTTTCTTATCTCGTTGGGGCGAGCAAATCAAAAAAATATTGTTTGACGAAAAGTTCGAAGGAACATCAGCCGCAGAGGACACATGTGATTGACAATTTAAGGTCAGAAGAGCGATGTCAGCGAATTACAGCCCGGTTTGATTTTCGGCGATTCTTGTCGTACAAAGTGTGAAATTATTATCTCCAAACGATAGTCGAGCGCGTGGTTCTGAAAGATAAGAATTTAGAGAGCCACAATCCGTTTGACACAACGCTCCGACGCTCCTCGAAATAGTTCTTTTCGCTTTAGTTTTTGTTTTCTTCCGGTCAATTATGAAACGGTGATTGTGCAATTTTTTTAATTTTCATACCCAAGAGGTAAGTCAGAGTAGTGATAAAAAAACCAATACCATCTTGTCTCACCTTTAAACTGTTTTTAATTACAAAAAAATAATCAAAAATGAATTCCTTTTCAATCCGAGTGATATTAAAATTTGATAAGATTCTGTTCTAGTTGATCGAAGTGTTTCAGTTTTATCGTGCTAGTCGGCTGTGATGGGTCGTTTCTCCGGCAAAAAATGTCGTCTTCTAACGATGATATGGATGGTGGCGGTTTTTATCCCTGTGGAGATAATCGTCGGATATGTAACAAATTCCACAGCATTGATCGCGGACAGTTTTCACATGCTGTCCGATGTGGTTTCTTTGATCATTGCATTTTTATCAGTCCAGGTAAGGTCTTTTTTCTCATTATCAAATACAATAAAATTCACATATTTATAGAACAGAGATAATCAACGACTTTCGTAAATCTGATCACTATCAAGAAACTAAAAAAATGTGTAATTTTACTACATTTTTTTGTGTCTTTGATTTTTTTTTGTTTACCATTCGTTTGTCTACATTTTCTTTTATTTATAATTTGTTGCTTTACAACTTGTTTGCATGTTTACATTGTTTCCCGTATTATTTTCATTTACAATTCGTTATTTGTTTACAATTCGTTCATTTTTCAAATTGCTTGCATATTTTTTGTTTTCTATTTATTTCGTTGTATAAATTTTTTAAGTAATAAATAATAAATAAATAATAGTAAATAATTTTTATGTTTACGATCTATTTGTTTACATTTTCTTTGTGATTTGTTATTATTATTTGTTTGTTTATTATTTTTGTTTACAATTTGTGTTTTCCACTTGTTTACAAATTATTTAAAATTTTTATTTTGCTTGTTTATTTGTTTTTATTGATAATTTTTTTGTTTACTATAGTTCGATTACATTTGTTCGTTCATTTTTAGTTTGTATACAATTTGATTAACAAAAACGTTATTTGTTTAAATTTTTTCCGCTGTAATAAATAATAAGAATAACTACTTTTTAGATGTCATCAAAAGAATGGTCAAAAAATACATTCGGATGGGCAAGAGCTGAGATTTTAGGAGCGCTGGTGAATTCTGTATTTTTGGTCGCACTTTGCTTCAGCATCTCCGTGGAGGCTTGCAAAAGGTTTATCGAAGTCGAGGACATTCATGATCCTCAGCTGCTGGTGGTCACAGGTTCGCTGGGACTTCTAGTCAACATCATTGGACTGTTTTTATTTCACGGTATATATAAATATTTTAAACAATTAAAAAAAATTATGCATTTTTCAATGTCATTAAAAACCAAATGATGAATTACAAAATTGTGACATTTGAAAATTGCAAGACGAAAAGAAAACTCGAGAGTTGTTGAACAGAATGTATTTTTATTTTTAGAGCACGGACATTCTCACGGTGTGCGACACCACGAGCCCGACTTGGTAGCCAACGATGAAGTATGCGAGCGCGGCGATTATCCCAATGAGAAAACAATTATGAATCGAAATCATGGCCACAGTCACAGCCACGGGAGTCACATGAACATACGAGGCGTCTTTCTTCACGTCTTATCTGACGCTCTGGGATCAATCGTCGTAATCATTTCGGCCCTTATAGTTTGGCTCACCGAATGGGAGTACAGGTTGTCTATCTTCTGTAAACAATGTCAACCTTGAACAAACTGAATTGAACGAAACCGCGTTTGCATCGAATCGAACATTTTCTTCAATCAAGATTGTATCGATAAATTTATCATCTATCTGAAACCAGTGGCTCAAAGGCAAAAACAGATAACTCCAGTTATCAACATTTCAAGACATCATTTTTTAACGACTCAAAAATTGAATTCTAACATTGAGTTTGAATTTTTGATTGGTTTTATGAAAACCAGTTATATGAAATATTCCTGCTAATTATACAAATGAAATTCAAATGAACTTTTTAAAATTAAAGAATGGAGTTCATGTTGCTTCCATCAAGCAATTGAAATATTTTCCTCATCTCTAGTTTGACACAGAAGTTGTGCATTTTATCACACGGATTTTGTAAATGACAAATGATGACATGAATTTGGCTGTTGCAGGCTGTATGTTGATCCAGTTTTATCGCTGATAATGGCTGTTCTTATAACAGCCTCGGCTTGTCCACTTTTGAAACAGTCGGCGCTTATATTATTGCAATCCGTCCCCACGCATATCCAGGTAAACTTATCATTTTTATCTAATTATTTTATTATACATAATTTTTGTTTTGTTTCTGTTTTGTTCATGTTTTTATTTCGTTTCTTTTTTGTTTGTTCATTTGTTTGTTATTTGTATTTGTATTATTTCTTTATTTTTATTCTTCTATTTATTTACTTTGACATCTTGAAAATCGTGTGAAAAAGAACTTTTGAATTCTTAGCTATTGTAATGGTTGTCGCGGACTTGTCCCAATTAGAAAAGTAATGATTTCCTGTTCAGTCAATTACGACCGTTTCATACCATGTTAAATCCTCGTCTTCAAGGTCGAAGCCGTGAAAGAAGGACTGCTGAACACCGTTGACGGCGTTTTAGAAGTCAACAATTTTCACGTATGGCAACTCGATGGCGACAGAATTATCGCATCCGCGCAAATCAAGTATAAAAACTTCAACGACTATCTCAAAGTTTCTGAAAAGGTGAAACAATATTTTCATAACGAGGGCATTCATACGCTCACTTTGGAACCGGAAATCGCTGATGTAAGTGTGGACTATTAAAAAAAATTTATAATTTAAATTACAGTCATTTAAATCAAAAAGTGACGAATATGAAAATGAAAATTTCATTTTTTTTGTTTCAGCTTAATTTGTCCGGTGAATAGTAAAGAACAAATAGATGAAAATAGGGGAACGAAAGTTGTAGAAAAATGTTTCGAATGTTAAAACATTTTTTACACTCAGCAAGATATATTTATTTATATTATAAGTATTTATAATCTAAAAATTGTATAAAATTTAGGATCTTGTAAATTGTTTCGGGAATTGAAACGACGGAAACGAAGGCATCCTCGGTTTTAGGACTTGTAAATAAAAATAAAACTCAACCGATTCTTATGCGATATGATTTTTATTTCAACAATCTCTAATTTTTTTTCTTCTTAGCAAAGTACATTTAGTTCGTATGTCCTCGCACCAACAATGTTTGTTTTAATTTTTTTCCTTTTTTCTTTGTTGTCTTTAAAATTAATTCCTCAATTATAATCGTATAATATCGAAGCTTCTCTCATTTTACAATTATCGATCAACGATGTAATACTGCAGCGAATATTTGCAACTGAACATCAACAAATTCGCAACTTTTTTTGGAAAGAAAAAAAAATCGTTTGTTAAACTGTTTGCTCGTCGAAATGAAGAAATCCTAGCACCGTGACAATTTCTCAGCTTTTCGAGAAAAAAATGATGAACAATTTCGTATGTACAATTTTTATTTGCTGAATCAATTTTGATGCAATTACAATGATTTGTGATCATTTGCTGTAACAAAAACCTGTTTAATTACCGCGGTATTGTATGATACATGGCGACAATAATCTTGTAGTATAAAAATATCTTCGGCTTTTGTTCTATCTTTTTTTTTCGGTCACTTTTTGAATTTCGATAGAAAAAACATTGTAAAAGTTGGCTTACAAAAATTTCGTGTTCCTCTTTTGCAGTTCTAGGCTTGCTGTAAAACGTACAATGACATTTTGAATTTTATACCACGGTTTATTATATTTTGTTTTTCTTTTTTCTAGAAATAACTTTTTCATCGATGCGCAAAATCACTTTCTCTCAACCATTGTTGACTGGTTTTTTTTTTTAAACCAAAGATTTGTGTGTTTAAAAAAGAAATGATAAAACATTACAAACGGGATAGAAAAAAGAGAATAAAAAAGTTTCGTTGTACATGACAGCTAGAAATTTGTAAGATAAAAATAAAAAAGAGAAGAAAAAATGCAGAAAACGAAAGGCAACGGTATTTGGAATGTCATCGTCAGAGGTTCTGGAAGTTCCTAGTACTCGGTTTTTCATCGACAAACTGATTTTATAAAATCGTCACAATACTCAACAGATCGGGGGACTATCCAATTGCTTTGCTATCCGATTGGAAACTGTTATCGAGAATAATCATTAATAATAACACTACTAAACTGTAAATATTAATATAATAATTAATATAATTATAATAATTATTAATAATAAGGCTACCATCTGTAAACATTATTATTAAATATAATCGAAAAAAAATTCTTGTCTTACTTAGACGTTGTTCTAAAAAAAAATATTTTCAATTTTCTTTTTTCCCTCATGATTGTGTTTTGCTCTAAAAACCATCGACGTTTAGCCCGAGAACAAATTGGTTGCAAATTATTTTTTGTCCTTTTCAGATTAAATGCTACTTGTTCAAACATCCTCCTAGCACCTACTATACCAAAACGAAAAGAAAAGTTTTAATTTTCTTGATCCCGCCCTCTTATGCATCCTTTTCACTCGATTCACACTCGCTACACTTTTCACAAAGGTTAAAAAAAAGTTAGAAAAAAAAAATAAGAATAGGAAGGACATTAAAAATAACGCGCCGACATTCTCCTTAATCTTATACGTAGAAGTATTTCATACACCGTTATCAATCGTATTTATAATAATGAAGGCCACAGATGTGTGTTGCATTTTCTATTCGATATATAAAGCGCAACTCAATATATATCTATCGTTGTCCAATAATATAATGGAAGATCTGGAACATCGGGTCGTTCGAACGGACGGTTTTGAGTGTTTTCTTCTTGTTGTGAAACTAAACATGGTGCTTGAATACATTTCTGGCTGTTTCTTCTTTTTTTATGCGAATCACGCTCAAAGGACATTGAAAACAACTTGCGCATGCGTCATTTAAGTTACAATTACCGGCTTGACGTTTATTATGTTTATATACACATGTATATATAATATAGTTTATAACATAGTATAGGTTATAATAAATTTTTCAAGAATGCGCGATCTCAATTCTATTACTTTTTTTTTTCTTCAGGGGGAAACGCGTGTGGTGTATTACGTGTTCGTGTAGTGGGGTTACTGACATGCGCAAGCCTTTTTTTCTTCTTCTTCATAGTTTAAGGAATTAGAGGAGAGACAGTACGGTTGGCGATGCCAAAAAATTCGCACTCGAACGAGAGACTTGCGTTTAATTTACATGTTCTCGAACTGGTCCACCCGGCGCTTGGTGTTGCCCTTGCGAATCTCGCGCAGAGTTTTGTACTTGTCGCGACCGCGTCGCACGTTCTCCTTATGAATTTTGTCCAGCATGGTCTCCTTTGTCTCGTCTCGCGATTGCGCGAGGTCTTGTTTCAAAGCCTAAAAAAACAGATATATCGATATTTAATTTAAAAAATGTTGAAAAATTGTTTTTCTATCAATTGCGTTATGTAAGTTATTTTCTTTTTTTTTTTTTTTTGAAGTTTAATTTTGTTGGAACAATCATTTCACCTTCAGCTGATCATGAAGACGCTCGCTCTTCTCGGCCAAAGTACGTCGTTCCTCGACCGGGTCAATAATAGATTCATCGGTGACGAGATCTTTAGTGACATCGGCATGGATGGCTTCGTCCTCGTTTTCCTCGTCTTCTTCATTTTCATCCACGTGATGATGGTGAGGAGTAGCATTGGCTTTTTCAGTCTCCTCTTGTCGTAATCTACAGAAAAAAAGAACACATTTTTAAAAAACTGAACGGTACATCAAAAAGGTTTGAATTAAAAGAAAAAAAAGTTGCTTGCCTGACGTACCTTGCCGCCTCAACTTCGGACTGCAATCGTCTGGCTTCAGCATCCTTGACCTCGACTTCCGACTGGATGCGAAGCACTTCCTCTTGTTTGGATTTGATTTCCTGTTCCAATTTCGCTCGCTCGGCAGCCTCCATTTCGTGGCTGCGTTCCAATTTCTCCATCATATTTGTCAATTCCTGTTACCAAAAACAAAACAGTACAATTTTAGAATCAAAAACTACCGCATGTTCTTTTATTTGTTTTTTTTATATGAATCATATATTATACAACATTTACAATAAATCTTTACAGATAGTCAAAGGTAAGAAGATTCAAGAACAAGCTGACTGTGATTAACGCGCAAATCAAGTTTGAAATAGTTAGGACGAAAAACAATTGAACATAATAAACTAAACGAACCCTTTGACGGTCCTCAAGTTCTTCCTTGGCGGCCTGCAGCTGTTTGAGTTGGTCCTCAAGGCGGCGGATCATTTCCTGAGCTTCGTTCAGTTCGGCCTGTCGCCTCTCCATCTCTTCTTGCATGCTCTTGAGTCGCTCCTCGTACTCTTGTTGTTTCTTCTCCGCGCGCTCTCTCGCCGCAATCTCAAGCTGGAGCTTCTCTCTCTGCTTCTCTCGTACCATCTTCTCTTCCTTAGCTTGAGCCTAAAAATATAATTGTAATTAATATCCATACCTTTTTAAAACTTTAAAGAAAGTAAATATTGTTAACAAAGTTTAATTTTTTAAAAAATGAATTTTTCAACAAACTTAAATTTGTTGATAAAAATTTTGCATAGAGGAAAGATTTTCTTTTAATGATTTTTCTAAATATTTGTTTGATTAAACAAGCAGAATGCGATTTTACTTTCATCTGTTGAACATCAATGGTATCAGGTTTGCGTCGCCGCATATACAGTTCATGATTGCCCATACAGAGGGCGAGGATCCTCTTGTTGGTCCTGACTCTGGGAGCGAAGAAAATGAAATCGGGTGCTTTTCGTTCGATCGGCTTGATGATGAACTTTTTATCGTTGTAAGAAATGTTTCTGATCTCGGACCAGGGGAAGCCGATTTTTGGCGTGAGTTTGTCCTCCTTCTCGTAGATGTTCAAACCCAACGCGTCAACTCCCAGCCATAATTCGGTACCTTTTTTATTACGAATCTCAAAGTAATTTACACCGTACATCTCCAAGTCCTGCAAAATCAACATTCAAATTAGACTCAGTCTTTTAAACATGAAAATACTAGTTAATAATAACTGTAAAAAAAATTTAAAAAAACAGGATATCAAAGAAGAAAAAGTAACAAACAATTTCGTTTAATTTAATTTTAATAATTGAAATTTTTACCTGAGCAATTTTAAGATATTCCATCATGGCATCTTCACGTAGCATCCCGCGGTGTTCTTGCCACCAGTTCATAATCGAATTTTCCCATTCCTCCTTGCTCATCTTATGCTGATCCATGACACGCTGAGGTAGCAGGCGATCGTTCGACAAGAATCCTGGGGTGTGGAGATTTTTTTGGAAGTCACCGTGTCTGGCCTGAACGGCATACGAGGCGAGCAGAACAGACGTTTCCGGAGGACAGTAGACCTCATCTGTCAAAATCGTATTTTTTACCTGAAAAAAAGTGTAAAAATCAGTCATTATATATTTTTTTAATTCAAGATGATTTGAAATGTATTTATTTATTAAAAATGTATTAAAAGATGTATAAATTTGCACGTTTGAAAGAGGATACTCACTTGCAAATAAAATAATCGTAAAGTAATATCCTGGATGATTTCTTCGGCCACGTCCTCTGGATAGAACTTGGCTCGGAACTTGAACTGCAGTGGATTTTCCTTTTTGACTTCTTGACTCATTACCTAAAAATAAAAATCAATTTACTCGATCGTTTTCATCACTCGTTCATAAATGCAGAAAAAAAGTCAAACAAAACCATAAAAAAAAAGGAATACAAAATACAATAAAATATTTTACCAATACAAAATAAGATATTTAAAAAATACTCTTTTTAGGTCCTGGTAAAATGAATTGGGAAATATCAAAGCTTTAAAATCTTAACTCACAAAAATGATTCAAAAAGGTTTAAAAATATCACAGAAATAACCGCTCTCATAAAATCTATATTTTTGCATATTTATTCCTTCCACCTGTCTCGAATAAATTTTCTTTTCCTTTCACTGATTTGTTTATTTATTTTCATACTTTATTTTTAATTTTTATTTATTTATCATTTTTTTCCAAATTACAAACGTACTGTACAGTCGCAAAAAGATCTTTGCTGAAATGAATGGTCTTGTTTATGAACTGCATGTGTATTTTATATTTCTCAATGTTTTTTTTTTGTTTTTGCTGGGCCTCGTTAATTAAATCGAGTTTTCTCGTTGATACAACGAACTTTTTGTTGGGGGTGATTAAAAAGGAAAACTAAGAGAAAAAAAATACAGGAAACGTAAACACAAAGGCAATTAATAGAGGCTGTGATGAAACGAGGGCCTGGACGTTCTTTTTTGTTTGTCATTTCGATGCAAAAAATCACTCAACCGCCTTCTAACATGGTCACCTTGACCACGAGTACCGTCTGGGTTCAATGCTGCTGGTGACATGATTTTTTTTCTAATTAATTATTGATGGTCGCGCGGCAACGTGACGACTTATAAAAACCATCAAGATGAAAACTTGAAGAGAGATTTCTTTGCTGAAACTTTTGAGTTTAGTAAATCATACTTTTTCTTTTTCTCCCATTTTTTCAATTCCATTAGAACTTCCAACTTTTTGGGATACAAATATTATTAGATCAATTTATTTTTAATTAACAATTTTTTATTTTTTCTTCTTGAATTATTAATTTTGAAGACTTTGACATGTCAATTTTGATTTCAAATTATTTGAGTTGTTAATTGAAGAGCGGTGATTTCCACGAAAATCTGTGCATTTGAAACAGAACTTTTTATTAAAAAAAATAATCAAACACTCAATTACTGATGCGCTTACCCTAGACAAGAATGAAAGTCGACTCTTCCAGTTTTGAGTTGTGGTAAAGCATGCGATTAAAATAAACACAAATACAATATTTCAAAGCATCATAAGTGTCTTGTCTTTTTCTCATACAATCTTCTGTTTCAACCATTTCAACTTTCCCGGTATGAAAATAAAAAAATATTCTATATTTCCCCTGCCTAATTTTTATTAGAACGAGGTGTGACAACTTACACCATTGTCACAGTTACCTTGATTGATATATTTTTGATTAAATTGGAAATACAATTTTGATACAGCTTTTTTCTTTTGAGTTTTTTATACTGAAATTTTGTGGTTTCAGTTCGAGGGCGTCGGTGTGAATTCATAAATTTGGAACAATGGAAGTGCGATGAAGCTCGTATTGCGGAACGCCACGACATCGTTATGTGCGAGGAGATAACAGCGTTATCTCATGTTTCTGTTGGCGAAAGACGACGCCTGCAGCTGAGTGTGTTGATTTTTCCAATCCTTCACTCCACAAATATTGCAACGTCGGGCAAAAGACAACAGTTTAGAAAATAATCGACAAAAACCTCATAATCATTTTTAAAAACAATGCAATTTCAATTGGCATCATCAGTTCAAATCAAAAAAATTTTTTTAAATAGAAATTATATACGAAAATATCCCTATTTAAAAATATATTAAAAAATGATTTTATGATAATTCAAAAAAATACGAGAGTTAAAAACTTTTGGTAAGTTTCATTTTAAAATTGCATCTTGATATTGAAAAAAAAATTTGCAATTGAATTAGAATAAGATTATAAAAAGGTGGAGAACCCAGGACTATGAGGCATTACAGAGTATGTCAATGAGGCACTGATTACGTAAGAGTCCACAGTCCACGTACAAACACCTGTCCGACCGAGTCTCGTCGGTCTCCGTGCAGTTTCAGCACCATCCATTTTTTTGTAACGCAAATTAAAAAAAACGGAAAATGAAAGTTGATCTTGTGAATGTCAAAGTTGAACGCTTCAACATTTTCACTCGCATTTTTGTGCCACTTTCATCCCATTGATTTAAAGCTGTTCATTCAGCTCTGACTCTTTTCAATAAATCCTTACTATTTATTCAAAATCACTTTTTTTTTCATTTCTTTAATCAAGCATGACGAAACGGAGAAAGTACATATACATTTTTTTTTTCTTCATCTTGTGTACGTACTTTTTTGTTTCGTAAAGAAATAAATTTCAGGAAACTGAGATTTCGAATTGCATTGACATATAAGATTGATAACGAAATGATGAATTTTCCATGAGTCGCACAATTTTTTTTCCTTTTGAGAAATATTAAAAGAGACTTTTCCTTTCGAGCGAAGGAAAAAAATAGGTGCACTCGCGGGGGTCTTCGGAATTCGGTCACGTGCAACTTCTTTTTAAATACGTGTTCAACGTTTTCATAAATCCCTGGCGTGATTCACTCGGCGATTTATCTTACGATACAAATCAGCAGCCGGAATGATCGCTTATGCAATTGCAACTTTATTTGTAACCAGCGTCCGGTTTTTCCTCTTTAAAACGGAAATAAAGCTAAAAAAGAACAAACCCAATAATTTCGATAACAAAAATAACAGGATTAATATTTCTCGGACGTAAGAGTGAAATTCTTCTAGAACATTTTTTGTCCCCTCCAACTTTCATATTTGATAAGAGAAAAACGAAAAATGTAATAAACGTTTCAATAAAATTTAAATAAAATTTTTTTTAATTAATAAAACTGAATGAAATTAATTAACATTCCAAAAAAAAAGGTCATAAAAATTCAATTTTATCAGTTTCATAAAAGTGAATGGAACAATTTCATTTCTTCTGTTTTTTTTTCTTCATTTTTTCTGTAATACAATGAATGACATAAGAAGTTTCTGTTTTACAAATTGTACGAGGTAAAAAAAACTTTTCATTGAGAAAAATCTTCAACTTCATTCATAAAGGAAATTAAAGGAGAGTCAAAAGATGATTTTTATCTCTCTTGTTTTCTTGAATTTTTTTTTAGTAATCTTACCAGCTCATGTGCATACTCGTCATCATCCGAATCGGACTCGTCGTAACCTCGCAGTTTGCGCACTTTCTTTTTCACTTCTTTTTTCACGACCCTCGTGATGGGGTTCTCAGGCTGCGTCCAAATAAGAGCACCACGTTTCTCTCAATAATTCAAAAAATGAGATGACCACTCTCGCCAATTTTCTTTCTTTCTCTCTCTCAATCTTCTACACTCGATTCGGATCTAGTTACGATTTACTTACAATGGGACTGGGAATCAACTCCATTTCAATGATCTACTGACAATACTCTCAACTTCCTAATACAACGGTCTACATGTAAATTACTTTCTCAAATTAACATAAACACCGACATGTCTTTCTCGTGTTCATTAAAATTTATGAAAAACCATTTTTTAATTCCTCTTTTGAAATACCCCATCATTATTTTAACAATCTTTTTAGGGGGAATTTTAATTGTCTAATACTAAAAATTAGTGTCTATCTAGTACTTTCTAGTAACTTTTAACAATTTTCTAGTTACTTTGTAGAACCTTAGTTTTTTATAGAAACTTTTTAGGACCTCTAATAACTTTTGGAGTCCCCTAGCAAGCTTCTAGTAATTTTTACTTTTTCTAGTAACTTTATAGTAAGTTCTAGTAATTTGTTGGTACGTTCAACCCTCTTTAAGTTAGTTATAGTGATTTTTTAATCATTATTTTCTAGCAGAATATAGTGTTATTCTAGTGATTTGCCAGTGAACTTTTATTGCACTTTAAGATTTAAATAGAATGAAAATACTAAGCACGTTTTAATTCGAATTTTAAATTTTGAGCACAATCTAAAATTTCATAAATAAAATTGATTTGTACAAATTATATTTCTAAATTTGAGATTATAGACAACACCTTATATTTCAAATACTCTGAATTAATTTAAAAAAATGTATTTTTTTAATGAACATTGATTTTCAGTTCGTCAGGGTCTTCCTGTCGGAAACTATAGCCTGTCGCGAGTCACCTGCATCCGGAATATATTCGTTACATTACTACATGGAATTTCCGCAACCGCCCAGAAGAGAGGACAATGATCTTTTTTCAATTTTTATTACATAATCTAAATCTCAAATGCGAACTCCAAAAAGAAAAAATAAATAAATTTGTCAGATGATTTTCATACCATCTGGAAAAACAAACAACATATGAAAAATGTTCAATTTTCATAAATTCAAAATTTTTCATAAAAATAGAAAAAAAATAATAATAATAAATGATAACAATGAAAAATCATAAAATTTCATGATTTTTCTTTTCTCGAAGCGTTGAAGCGCGAATGTGACAAATCGTCGATTTTGGAACCTGTTTCAAGCGCAGTTCTCACAGATATACAGTCACCGAGTGAGAATAAGATATTGTCACTCGATAAACTGTGAACGAAAAATCATCAGACAGAGAGAAAACGAACAACGATAAATAATACAATTTTCCTTGAAAAAAAAAATAAAAAAGAAAATCTTTGCCCCAAAAGACCAAAGTTTTTAATTGAATTTTGATGACAATCTAAACGAGCATTCATGAAATTTTTCGTGTTATCCAGCCTGGTTATCGGTTTGGAAATTAGGTGAATTATGTTCGGAGACCTTGCCGCGTTTGGTTACTTTGCAAAATTTCCAATGAATCATTCACACCTGGGCTGAGCGATTGGTTGTCTTTGAATTAGTGTATTCGAGTTCTTTTTTTTGTGTCTTCTTCTTCCAGAGATAATTATTTCGTTATGCAATCCATAAATTCAGTCATTGAAAACGTTATTTGTTATGTATTGACACTTCATTAGTTGTGCTAATTACACGTTGCATCGATAGGCGTACAGCATTTAATATAAATTTACAAAACTTAATTTACCAAACTCTCATCCTACGATTCTCAAACAACAAGTTACACAAAACTTGAAGAAAACTAAAATTTTTATTTTAATTTTTTTGTCTAAATTTATTATTTATAAATAAAGCTTCTATTAAAACTACATTTATAACGTTCTATATATAATATATTTTTATATATTACATTATAAGATAAAAACTTTATTTATATATTTATTTGAGGAACTAATTTTTTTCAAGTTCTAAAATATTATGGATTATAGGACAAACAAAGTCATACCTTTTTATACAACTTGATCCAAGTGAGGTCACCCTTGACATCTGTATATTGTAGTCCAAAGAACCATATTTCCCTGAGCCCGATGGTTTTGACAACTTGGTCAAAAAGTTGTTTGCCGGTGGTGGACTGCTGGATGGCGAACTCCAGCTCGGCATCCATCGTCGTCACCCTCACGTTCATCTTCAAATAAATAAACAAGCATTAGAACTGCGAAGGTAAACAAAAAAAGAAATGGAACCAAAAACTCATATACATAATATTGAAAAGTTTCGTAAGACAATTATGTATTGAAAAAATAGAATTGAATTACGCATACAGTCACAGGCTTGAAGAACATGTCGAGGGGCAGTTGCGTGCAACAAAACTGAACACAATACTGATTTAGTTCCTAAGTGATTTTATAAGACGGGTAGTAGAGGGGTGGGAGAGGAGGCAAACAATTTAAAACTTGTAATTAAGATTGAAAATTCGATTGGACGACATTCCCCTGATAATTTTCACTATTATCGTACACAACTTCGTTCATACGTATAATTGAAAACATTATCTTAATTGGCTGCTTCGTTTTGGAGGTTAGGTTTTCTTATTATTTTTTTTTTCAAAGCAAGCCGTGTCAATTTGGAAGCGACCGTTCTCGAGGATGAGTTTTGTTAGGAATCATATTTTGTTTTTCTAATCAAACAAACGTCTGCCCGCGATGTGACGTAACGTTAGTTAGAAAAAAAACTGAGGTGCCGCGCGCCGATCAAATATATTTGGCGATGACGCAAACGCCGAGCCGATGCCTTAACCGCTCTTTGCAAATTGGCTTAACTCTCTCTGTCTCGCTCCTTCTCTTCCGGTGGTAATGGACGATTAATTCACTTAGACAATTTTTTTCCCCTTTTATTCTTCTGACAAAAAACATAAAATAAAATCAAAACATGGACAAACAAAACTTGAAAAACAAATAAAATTAAATCTTTAATTTAAATCTTCAAACAAACCCAACGGTTTTTTTGTTTGACTGTTTTTGTGATGTTTTTTTTTTTGAGCGAAAAAAAAAAAACAAAAAATTGAAAATATTTAAATTCAAACAAGCTTAACGGTTTTTTGTTTGACACTGTTTGTCCTTTGATTGGATAGAAAGTGTTTTTTTTGTTTCTCACCTGTTTTTTGTCTACTCCAACGACCATTTTGATAGTCGATTATGAGATCGATTGCGATCAATTGACAAATCGCGAAAAAAATAACTGCCGAATAATGGCAACGAGTAAACAGAGCAGGGAAACCGGCTTGGGCGCCAACGGTCGACGGTACTCAACGCCACTTTCGCGACTGATTCGAATTTCAAACCGTCGCGGGTTGAATCCTGTGGGCCTGCTGGGTTAAACAAAGGGCTAAAGGGGCAAGTGCAAACTGACGCGAGACGCTCTCCCCTCTTCAACCAACCGTCCATTTTTTCGTTCACCTTGAAACAATTGTGTTTTTTTTTCTTAAAAAAAAAACAAACAAATAGAAAACAAAACAATAAAATAAAAAAATTTGTAATTGTATTAGTCAGAAATCAGAAGAGAAATTAAAAATAAAAAAAAAAATGTAAACAAAAATTAAAGAAGGAGATAAAAGATTGATACATTTTGGTGAAATTTTTTGAGGTTATGTTTCAACATCAAAAGTGTAAAAATTATTTGATTTATAAATTTCAAAATAATACAATGGCGCAACAAACAACAAACTAATAAATTTGAGTAACAATTCCGAGGTTGTTCTTTTTTTAATTTCAAATACCAAGTGATTATTGATCAATTAAACAGAAAATTAAAAAAAGTACCGAAACAAGGTACAAGGTGATGTAACGAATATTGTTGAAAATAAAATTAATGACTTGATAAATATTTTGAATGTCAAGCCTAATAAGCCAAGAGGAAACTGAAACGAAAAAGAGAATCCACAATATACCTAACCTCGCAATTGTTTATTAAAAAATCAGTTTTCCATTTATGCGTAATATCTTATCTTCGTCCTAATTCAAGAATGTTCGCTTATTATCACTTTCTTGAGATAATTTTTTTCCATACAAAATCAAGGAGGAAAAAAATGAATTCTAATTAAAGTGTCGCTCTTTTTTTGTTCCAGAGGAAAATAATTATTTATCGTTGCGATTCTCATCAGAGGATGGCACCGTAATTGGACTTTCCAATCATTTTTCAGAGAGGAAAATTTTCGTCTTTCTCTATAATATGACACGTGCGAAACTTTTTGCCGAAGTGGGGACAATGACTGGGTCAGCAGGACGCTAACTCTTTTACACTAAACGGGGTGATGGCCGAAGTACCGTAGCAGAGAATATATCAACCGGCTTGTAAACGAAAAACTAGCTTAGCGATATCCGCTTGATTTATCTGGTTTGAATAGTTTAAACTTGAATCAAGCTAATTATCAGACGATTAATTATACTTTCTTATCCGATGCAAACAAATCAAGTATCACAGTTTATTGTACTTAATCCAATCGTCAATTCAATCTGAGAACAACTAACGATTGTTATATTTTTTTCAGATCTCAAGTACGACTAGAGAAAAAATTGGGCTGCAATTGATTGAAGATTTGATTTTTTTTTTAATTAAAAAATAGAATCCGTTTTTGCCTGCAAGCCACTGAAATAATCAAAACTAAACAAATTTGTTTTTCAGAATTTTGTATAATAAAAATTTAAGTCTGTTATTTTGAAATTGAAATTAGGTCAGGTGCGGAGGGCCAATTTGCAAAAAAATTATCAAGGCGATCGTATTGCTCGATTAATAAACAATTAGAATGGAATGTCAAGATGGAGAAACAACTCTGATAACCACCGAAATATAATCGGAAGTGAAATCTTGTTGAAGGATGAATCGACTGAAAATAAACGTAAGATATCATTTTGAAGCAAAACGAGAGATAATGAGTGACTGGCGAAAGTTCGCGTGGTTTACACGCCACTTCGGAGACAATGGCAATCGGATGTCAAGCCGACGAATGGTGTAAACAAAAAGCAGCCGAGTAGGATTTAATTAGAGAGATTTTACGGGCTTAATCAAACGATAAAGGCATTGCTTTGAAAAAAATAAGTCCCTCCCTTATTGTTTTGCTGTGTAAAAAAAGTGAGCCAAATTTATCTTCAGGAAGTTTTCTCTTAAACTGTTTGAATTGCTTGTAATTCAGATTTTCTTTCTTTTTTAGATGAGATGAGGAGGAAGGGAATGAAGGTGCGTAAAAGCTTTAAAATCACTCACCGACTTCGGCATCTTGATGGCTATTTCTGCTCGTTCTAGGCAGTGAAACTGTCAGTCTGCAACAAATATTAATGGAAAATGTTTAGTTCATTTCGTTTCACATTTCACGAGCCTACATGAAACTAGTATCACCAGTCTCTGTGCCATTTTCAATGGTACACTGTGTCTGTCCGTAACAGTGGTAACTTCAAGACGTGGCAATTTACAATTTTACAATTGAAAAAAAAAAAAACAATAACAGATCAAAAGGAAATATTATACCTTATTCAAACTTTTTTATACACTGTGATATGTAATAAGTATATTTAAAGATATGTATGAAATCAAAGATTGAAAACAACATTTTTTTTTTCAGGTTTGTGAAATATGTGGAGCCCACGTGTTTAGTCATCAATTTTATCACGATAACGCGTGAGGCCACACGCGATTCGATCGTCGTGACTTTAACGGTTTACGCGAAAAACCGGAATCTCAAAGCGTGCAATCAATAAATTGACCTTGAAAACTGCAGCAAAAGCTACACAGGCGTAACCGTAACCGTTAGCCATAGATAGCACTCGTCAGCTTGTCACCGAGCTCTTGAGAACCTTTTGTTTATACTCAAAACAACTATAATATAATTGTTTTGCATGTTGATTTTCCAAGAATTGTTTTGTTATAAAAATGCAAATGTCAAATGTTTATCGCCAATTTCTGAGGTATTTCCACAACGGCGATTAATCATCGTTTTGAAATGTCATTTTTTTTTTTTTATATCAAAATGGAATCCTATTTATCGTTTGCTTTTTTATCACTTTTCTCAATGAACGAACCGTTTTTCTAGCTCGGAACTTCGTGCGGTTGTACTCGGAGTATGACATTAGGACTTAACATTTGACGAACCGTTGACTACATTCACTCTTTCAGTGAACCTGTTTCGCGTCGAACACGTGAGCACGTGAAAAGAGCTGAATCAATAGGGGAGCTACAGGTAGGGGCGCCTAACGAGCGTCCACGCACAGGTTACAATGCAAATCCGCGTGACCGACATCCGCTGATGTAGGAGGAGCGCCGCCGCTTGGCCATTCTCTATTCTCTATCCGCGACCACGTTCTTTGAACCGCGACTGGTTAGCGTCGCCATCCCATATGACAATAAGCACCCATGAGTCAAACCTGATCATCCAGGGCCGTTTAGAAAGTAAAATTGGGTAACTATTTGATTTTCTCAGAATAGAAAAACCGTGACTTCCATAACAGAAACAACAGTTAGATTAAAAAGGCTAGAACATTTTTTTATGTAAGAATTTGAGTAATTAATTTTCAATGGTAAATGGAACAAGTTAAATTATAATTAAACAAAAATTTCTAGTAATTTCTAGTGAATTTCAATAGCATTTTGAGATTTAAAAAAAATATAAATAAAAAAATAAACAAGTTTCAATTTCATTCAAATATTATATTTTAAATGAATATTAGATTTTCGTATTACTTTTACTTTGCAAAATTGGTTTATTATATTATTTTTATTAATACCATTTCTTTTTTGGTTTTAGGATGATGTAAAAAAATGTCCATTTTCTGAAATGGAGCAGGGACCTTTAGATTGGCAAACAGAAATAGTCAGATCGAAGCGGCAAGTCGTATGACCATATAATCGTGTCGGATCGACGGGTTTCTCGCGACTTAGAGAGGTTGTACCGTTATGTGTCGCCGTATCGATGCCGGGGCCTAGACTCTCGGCATTGCAAGGTTGTTTTGAAATCATGGACGTGTCACTGCGATTGGCCAACGAGCGGCCAGTAATTGTAGATTCCTCAAATATGTAATACAATGCGTGACGGGCATTTTTCGACCGGCAGAGAAGTTAAAGACTGAGAAGTCGAAAAAAAAATTAAAAAAGAAAATCCAAACGCGCTAATTACACGTGCACCGCAAATTGTCGGAGACAAACCTTTAATTGATCTTTATGAGCAGGGCATTATTTCGCTCCGACACCGGAGAGCCAAGAAGTGCCAAACAATTAGTTATTAAACGGTTGCATAAATTCCAAGGCCGGGATGAATTAATGTGCAACTCATCACATCAGCTGTTGCACAAGACTCCGATGAATTAAAAAAAATAATAATAACAACAACAACAAAAAGGAAAATTATTTTTTTCAGTCCAGTTCTCAGGTTCGCGTCGGATGTTCCGCTTGAGGCAAGGGGAATTGCAAAATTGTCAGGTGTGAAACGAGAAAGGAATTGTGTTGTTCCAATTCGTAGATTTGATTCGGACAAAGGAATAACTGACGCAAGCAAGTTTATCAATGACATGGGACCGTTGATAACTCGTCGATTAATTGGAAATTGTTGTTTCAAACGGGACCGCCTAGCCCAGTTTGATACCGATTAGATATTTTTCTGGTCCATTTAAATTGATTTCCAGTGTTTCAAATCAAACTGCAAACAATACAATCGGTCTTGGAACTTTTTCCCAGTAACGAAAATGAAGTGCTCCAAAAGAAATCTTTTTTTTTTACCATTTTAAATTGAGTTGTTTTATCATTTTTTTGTTTAGTTTTATTTGTGTTTTGTTATTAATTTTTAGTTGAGATGTTTTTGTTCTTCTTCCTATTTTTATTTTGTTCTTTAGTTTCCATCATCTCGATGATGTTACAAACAAACATATTTTTCATTTTTATATATTAAATAAAGATAACAACATTCCAAAGGTTCCCACTGATTGACGAACTAGTAACTTTTCGTTCCAAAAGATGTGTCATCTCGTTAAATTTCATAAGCCGGAAAGAAAAAAAAAATGAAACGTGTGTTTTTCTTAGAGATGAATCAACCTACATACCTGGTATTAACATATCGAAAGGCTTGTAAAATGTTGCATCTCCGAGAAAAAGTCAAAGCCTCTGGACAACTTTTCATCGCCGTCAAAATCAAGTTTTTATTTGTTCATTAATTATTGATTTTGTTATTTATAATTTTCTTTTTCATTGAAAATATGCATCCAAGTCGAACATGTTTGAATTTTATATTTTTTTTTGTACTTTTCACATAAATTGGATTTGATAACTAAATCCGGGTTCATTCAACCGTGGAAAGTACAGTAGAAAAACAAAATAGGCCGTTCGCCTATTTGTAAATAGAGCTTCGAGCGAAAAAAAAAATTTTTTTTCCTCAGCCCCAATGAAATTTCGTGCCAACTTTTCATTCAACGATTTCGCGCGATTAAAAATGTTCGCGCGACATTTTGTGATCTCATTTGAAGATGAATTTAATCGACTTGAGAATCCGTCTGGAACTCGTGCAACAAACACATCTTTTTCCGTGAATAAATTTGTATAAAACACAAATTATTGAGTGACGCAAAAGTCAACGGCAAAGATCATTTTGAAACGTGCCGAGAATTGCGTGTTTTCAAAAATGTTCACAAAATTGTCATCCTAATCGCCGATTAATAATTTTTGGTCCTTGAGACTCTCTGCTTTATTTGTTCTTTTATTTTTTTTTTATTTGTGACATGTGTCAAAACCGTTTGCGCGCATCGCTCGGTAACATAAAAATTGGAATGTAATAGCTTTATTATTCCATTTGCATAGAACAAACCAAGAATTGCTGAACAATAAATTTATTACATAATATTGTTAAGAAATGATGAACAAAACTGACGCACGGTTGGCCAAGGGATTATGCGTGATAATCGTGTTTTCATAGCGGTAAATAATTTGCAATTATGTAACGAGAAAGGATTGACGAAAATGCAAAATTTTACAACACAATCAATAATCAAATCAATTTTCCAACTTATTTTTATTATTTATTATTCATTTGGTTTGTTGAATTGTAAAAAGTTGACGAAAAGTTAGTTTATCAAAGTCAATTTACGGGCAGAGAATAAAAATCCGGTTAAATCTTGAAGAAAAGAGAAAAAAAAAATAGAAAAGATGAAACATTGTTGGTTTTGAAAGTGTTGTTTATTTATTGATTGTTTGTTATTTATTTGATGAAACAGTGGATTTTCGTTGGTTTTAAATATTCATTAGCCTTAATATCACCGACATCTCTACTGATTCACGTAGCCGAAAAGAACCTTGAACAAGCTTCGCCGAGAGTGTTTCACGTTGTCATTCCTTGCCAACGTGGAACAACCCGACCAAAAACTATGAGAACAAAAAATTAGGCCCACGAATTTTCGTGCCCAAAAGTCGCACGTTCGATGTAAACAAAGCAGAAAAAAAGAAAAAGAGTTAAAACAAATTTTCCAGGCTTGATTTGTCTGACAGAGATTTGAATGAAAAAAAAAGGAAACTGCCATTTGACACTTCTTTTTTGTTTGACAAGTTGACAAAAGTGGCGAAAAGTCGCGGCGTTCGGTGACTATATAAGTCGGGCGCGAGAGCCGCGGGCGATTCTCGGAAAAGGTTAACCTATATGTTGTCGGTTTCGAGGTCGGAAAATCGACGTGGAGGAGGCGCGTAGCGGCTTTTGCTCGCGGCGGCCGGGATGCGCGAATCGCCGGACAAAAAGGTGCGACTTACTTTGACTGGAATGCGGGCGTTTTGCATGCATCCACAAGCGGCACGTGACGCACTCGCACTTGCACCGAGGTTTCACCGAAACAGTCGGCTGAATTGCGATCCACACCCAAAAATCCAACCCGTCACGTTGAGCAAATACTGACACCTCACTGATAATAATATGGCCGCCGCTGTCGCCTGCCGTCGCCGCTGCCACCCTCTCTCTCACCGTGAGCTGGCCGGACGAGGATCGGTGGAGGGGTACCAGCATGAACCAACCAACTTCACTATGGCGGCACAACTCGTCTCACGTTTGGCTTCATTTCTCATCGCACGAATTATCCTCAGTTTTGCAAATTTCTTTTTCTGAAACAACTTTGTCAACTTTTTCCTTTTTTTAAAATGGAACAAAAATGTAAACTAACGAAACGAAAAGTAAACAATAAAACAGCAAAGTTAACAATAAAATAAACAAACAAGTAAACACAGAAAGCTAAATAAATAATAAAACAACCAAATAAATATCAAAATGATTATAATAACGAAGAAACAAAATTATGATCAATCAAAAGTTTAGAATTTGATTAATATTATTGAAAGTCATTCAACAGTAATATTAAAAGAAACGTTTCTTCATTTTGTTGCAAATTAAATGTTTATTAGAAATGGCAATTAGTAAATTGTTATTCAACTGAAATTATTTTCATTTCTGTATGCAATAAATGAAATTTTTAAACACGTTATTTCGTCACTTACAATTTTACATATTCAGATTTTAAAATTTATGGTACGTCGATGAGTAATAAAAAACTAATCTAATACTTCTGTAAAATTTTCCTCTATTTGTGTACAAAATTACTCTCAATGCAATTTGTTCAAAACCAACAATATTTATTTACTTCCAATACCTTATCGATACTTTTATAAACAAATTTCTGTTTTTTTTGTTTATATTCTATCACCATATTGAAAATGAAAGCATTTAAAAAATTTAATATTTTTCCAGGCCAGGTAGTTTTATTTGTAGAAATAAAAAAACATTGTTCAAGATCTGTACAAAATTATTTATTGAGGAGCTTTTCCGCGACCGAAACCGCCTCGGAATTCCAAGTCGCCGGCACCGGGACCAACATCGGTCTTCTTGTCAGGACCATCTGGACCGCGACGGTATCCCAATCGGTCTTCTGAGGGCTTGGACATCTCACTCCTTGGTCCTGCGCTGGGCCTGGGCCTGGCGGTGCTCGTGGTGGTTTGACGCTTAAGCGTCGCTGGAACGATTTCGGATGGCAGGTGCAAGTAGGTTCGCAGATACTCGATGCCCTCGTTGGTGAGGTACCAGTAGTAATGACGCCAGGCGAACTGTTCCTTCACGTAGTTCCTCGATTTCAAAGACTGCAACAAATAATACAATTTTTAAATCAAAAATTCGCTTTACACATTTTGATTTGAACAAATTTTAAATTATGTTTCAACTGTGAATATTGAGATGATTAATAGATTGTAATTGAAGTTTAACATTCACTCAAAATAAAATTCATTTTGAAATTGAATTAAAATATAATTTTTATTTATCACAATTACCTGCAGAGCCTTGATGACCTCAAGATTGGGAATGTTTTCCAATTCCGGTTGCGGGTGTTTTGGGGCATGGAAGTCCTTTTTGGCAACCATGACGCCTTCCTTGAACAAGTACTCGTAGATCTGAGTGCGGTGCTGCTTTGACATCAACATCCTAAAAAAGCAGATTACAATGTTCAATGACAAACGAATTTAACCAAAAATTCTTTCACCCCTGAATGAGAGAAACTTTGACTTATAGGTTATGTTTTCGATTCGGCTTGAAGAAATTTATTTGGATTGAAAAAAACGGTTGTTGACGATCAAGTTTTATTCCTTTTGTAATAACAATCAAAAAATTATGATTTGGAAAGTAAATAAATCACTTTTGAATTCAAAACATTCTCTTTTGATGGAAAACAAAACCACGTTGTCTTGGAGGACGATCGTCAGTAACGTTATTTCGAGTTAGGCGGAGTTTTTTGTTCGACAAAATTGAAATTTTCACTGAACAACGATATTTACTTGACAATAGGAAGGTATTTGCAATGCCTTAACGGTTTTTTTAAGTTAAATTGTGATAATAATTGACAATATTTTACGTACTTGGCTGTATTTTTGATGTACGAGCTGCGAAAGAGCGAAAACCTCGCGTGGTAATCGTGACTTGGACTGTTGTCAGCGCCATCTGGATTCAAGGTGGCGCTAGTTGCGACGCGCGCGAGATTCAAATTAACTGTTACCTTAGCGATGGATCCATTATTGAACAAACATCGGATTCAACAATCGGGTTCTATATTTCAGCAAGGACAAATAATTTTTTTTCTCATCAACTTGAAATCAAAAGTGTCAAGATGCCAAAGAAAGGTAAAAAGAAAAAGGGCGCCGAAAAGGAGAAAAAAGTGAAGAAAAGTCGTCACATGAATGAAAAGGACACTCTGACCTTTGAGCAAGAAATTTTGGATAACAACAGACAAATTGCAAGGTCAATTTAATTTTTCAAAACAAAAACAATGGTTTTGTTTACATTTATTAATTTACCTTTTTTTACATTTTTTACATTGTTTGAATTTACGAATATTTGAAAAAATATTTAAATCTATATCTAAAATAATCAAATCTATACCTATCATTTACTTAGACTTATATGTTCACTCCGCACAAAAATTATCAGACTACCTAAGATTTTGACGAATTATGATATACCTATCAAATTAATCTTTAGAATTTTCATCAAAACATTACAATTTTGTTTTCAAATTCAAGCTTAAGACTTCATAAAGTTTTTTTTATCGACATATCAAATTTATTTCAGACTTCGGACCCGAAATCAAGAACTGGAAACCGAAGTTGAAATTGCCCGAGCCAAACTACAACAGCTCGAAGAAGATAGATCGGACGTTATAGCTCACCTGAAAAGAAATTTGCAGTATAAAAGTGAAGAGGCACAAGAATTGAACGAAAGATTGTACGCCCTTGAAGAACTCAGAAAAGAAGAGATAGCAAGTTTCAGAAAAAAGGAGGAGGAGTTGGAGGAAGACTACAGGACGATGGAGAACAATCTCACGACTGAGATCCAACTTGCAGGTTTGGTGGAAAACTATAAAGCCGAATAAGAAAAGGAAAATACAAAATAATATTATATTTATTAAAGATGAATGTTTATTTTTTAGCTGGAAAATTGAGTGCACTGGAGGAATGGCGAGGGGCTAGAAATGATCTGATGAAAAAGTTCGAAGCACAAGAGAAGCAAATGGCGGAACAGGAAAAGAGACACAAGGAACAGCTTTATGAAGTTGAGAAGAGTCTGATAATTAGCAAAACAAAGTAAAGTTATTTTGTGAAACTTGCGAAATAATTTTTGTAAAACCAAAATAAGATTTCATGATCAACAAACATTTTTTAGGCTCCAAAAAGAGATGGAGGAGCGACTGACCGAACTGGCACAAAATTTCCGGGACACGACAAATCTCCGCATCGCGGACACGACAAAAAGAGCGATCCACGAAAACATCGCGATGAACAAGGAGCTGGACGTGATGTACAAAATTTGTAGGAACGTGAACTCCAAGATGTGCGAGTACCAGCAGAGGGACCACAAGTTGAGGATTCAGGCATCACTTTATGAGGAGGAAACAAAAATGGCGTTGAAGAAAGTGATGAAGCAGAACGAGATGATAAAGAAGCTGGCCGCGGAACACATCACCATGACGGGGGTGCAGAGCACGTTAAAAAATTTGAAAAATCTCGCGGAAGAGAATGAACGGCTCGCTCGTGAATATGAGGATAAATATAGAAAGTCGCAGAAGAAGATTCAGTTGTTGGAGAAGTACATCGCGGAAACGAGAAAACAAAATAAACAAATTTTGAAGGACATTGAGGATAACAAAAAGGATTTCGATAAGTTGAAAGAAGTCATCAAAAGGGCAAAGGAGTGTGTCAAAGAGATCTTGAAGGTTTTAATCAGTGCAACATTGAATTTTAAAATTTATGAATTTTTGAATAATGATGTTTAAAAATTGTGTATCCATTTTTTTTCAGTTGCAGACAGGAGAATCTGAGACTGATCCTTTGGAGGAAAAGGAAAAGTTTTTGAGAACAATGCTGGACATTTTGGGCACCGATTTTAACTTGACCACTAACAAAAACGAAGAACAGGCACGTACTTTTTTTTATTTAAAAAACCAATTTTCTTAAAATTATTTTTTAACAAGGAAACAAAAAATTTTCCCCAACATATTTCAGGCTGAGACTATTGATAAGTACATTCAAGGATGTTTGGGATTCGTTTGTTCTCATTTCCTTATGGGATCTGAATTAAACCAGGATACTAGTAGGATAAGCGAAGAGGATAAAAAAGATGAAACAAATGTTTGCAACGTCAACTGTTGCAGTTTTCTGGGCGAGGAAAATGAAGAATTAAAAACATCTGATTATTTTGCTTTCGATTCTGACTCTTCAGACGTCGGCTCATTCAATGATGTCGATCGAGCTGAGGAAGAGATAGAAAAATAATGACAACCGCCTGTCAAATGTTTTATTTTATTTTTACTTTTTTTTCATTGTCAAAGGTTGCTTTTGAACTACAAATTTTGTATCTACAAATTCAAGATGGTTGATCTGTACAATATAGACAAGGGGAATATCTCTCTTCCGTCCAGGTTACAGTCCCCAGACCTTCTGGGTGAGAACGAAAAAAAAGACCTCGAAGAAAAATGTATCATAAATATTCAAAAAGCTCTATACGATGTCAAATTGTCGAGTTTGAATCAATGCATTCAAAAGTAAAATCAAATTTAATCTAATAAATAAGTAGTTGATACATTTTATGAGTTGTAGCAGAGTTTTGAAATTTTGACAATTGGACAATTTGTTTTTCTTAGTTTGAAATTAGTCAATGATGATTTGGAAAGTGTGAGCAAAGATGTATCAGATACGATTGCTAAAACTGACAAAAACACAAAAGAAGATATAAAAAGTTGGAAGGAAAAAGTATCGACGGAGGAGGCTAAAGTTAATAAACTAAAAGAACAACTGCAGACGAAGACCAGATTGAAAGATGAGGAACGAGAGAAACATCTGGAATATGTTCAGAAATTAGCCCAAAAATATATTGAAACTTATGAGAATTTAACGTCACAACTGAATGCTATGAGTAATTTAATATTATTTCATTAAAAAACATAAGTAACTGAAAATTTGAACAAAAATTTGAAATAATTATGAAAAAATTATTCAATTTTTTTATCAAGATCAAGATATCGAGATGCTGGAAACTTTCAAAATCAACGAATCAAAATTGTGGGGAAGATTCAACGAGACAGAAAAATTGATTGAGACAAGGGAGGAAGAACATGAATCGACTATGAAAAGAATAGAAGATAAATACAAATCGGACAAAGAAAAGTGTGTATGAATTGAAGTTTTGTCTTTTTCATGTTTTGTTAGAATGACAGTTAACGTTTCTCATTTGAACTGCAGAATAACAGATAACATTTTTGAGATACTTTTTGAAATGGCTAAAAAGTTTCACATCGAAACGATAGAAAATCTTTCGATGCCTTTTTGTCGTCTTGTCAACGAGAGTATTAGTATAAAATCCGAATTGAACGAACTCCAAAAATACGTTTCGTCGAAAGAAAATAAAATTGAAGAGTCAAAGTTTGTGAAACTGCAATTATTCCCTCAGGTTCTTCACTTGAAAAAACAAAATTCAAACTCAATTTTGAATATCATTTTAGATCCGAGTTGGCTAAAAATTGCAGCATAGTTAAAAAGCATCGAAGATGTCTTGCGAGTTTCATCAACAAGATAATAGATCAGAACCAACTGGCTAAATTCATCAAAGAGAATTGTATCGAACCGATTGACAGTGACCTGATAACAAAAGCCAGTTTTTCAACTGATATGCAAATGTACACAATTGAAAACATCAAAAATAAACTCAGTCGAAGTATAATCGAAGAAAACAGCTTGAAAGTAGTTTTGTATCGAGAGAAGATCAATCTCTATGGGATTCAAAATGTTGTCAATCGGTTGATCTGCAGATGCGAGTTACTCAAGGCTACTTATTATGATATGAAATTTGTCATCTTATGTGCTATGCAGGTGAGTCGTAAATTTGCTTTTCTTTTTGAGATAGGGATAACCGATTCATAAACTTTTTAACTTTTCAGAAATCCAACTCTCAAGATGAAACATTACAAAGGATGGACTCGTTCGAGTTAGCTATACACCTACTTAACATAATCCGCAAAACCAGAGAGATGAATCGGTGCTGCAAAGTGCTGCCTTATTAAAATTGTCTCGAAATAATTGTTACCATCAGTCTTATACAAACATTTATATATTCATAATATATACACACGTGCATTCACATCAAACGTTATTTCACATATTTTTTAATCTCTGCCTTCATGTCTATCTTGTGTTCAGGTTTGACGATTTTCTTCACTTTGGTTCTGCTGCGTTTTCTGCAATGTTCAAATTCATCATTAGCTTTTTTCATGACCAAATATTAAAATATGTAAATAAATATCAATTAAAATTAAAAGAAAATGAGCAGTTTTCAAAATTTAAACGACAAAAATTTCACGTACAGCACAACTTTCGCCGGGGCGACAATGTTTCGCTTCTGCAAAGACTTGTACCGATCTTTCAACACACTCCCGGTCACAATGGTACTTCTCAAGCTGCCCCTCAGTTCGTCGGACAACAAATAATCAGGCTCGGCTGGTTCGAACTTGACCCTGCTGATACTCTTCGGCTCCAGCGCCTTCTTTTCGTTCAACTTTGCCCGCAACTTTCTCAGCTTTTCAATCTTCTTCTCCTCCTTGTCCATGTCCTTCGCGTGTTTCTTTAATTTGTAAACATCAGCGACCTTTTTCTTCTCCACCTTCTTCTTTGCCAGCTCGAGTTGCAGTTCCCTTTGTTCTCTCTGTTTACGCCTTTGTTTCAGTGTCTTCTTTTTGTTTTTCACTGGCGGATTCACGGATTTCACCGTTGGATCATTGTCTTCTGCCTCATTTTTCTCGTCGTCTTTTGTCTCCAGATTTAGACCTTCGGACATCTCTGTTATATAATCAGCATCCTTTTGCTCATGAGTGACCTAAAACAATTTGATTTAGTATAACAAAAAATGTTTACATCTTTTTTATAAATTCAAACAAACAACATATAAAAATTTAGAATTACTTTTTTGAACATCCTCGAGGTGACTCTATTGAGGTGTTTCTCATCCTTTTCATACTTCCTTTCCATCTCAACGATTCCAGAAAGCAAACTTTGATGATCGTGATATGTGGGATTGTATGAAGTCCCAGGATGAGGAGCCTCAATGGCTGGCAAAACTGAGGGAGCCTTTTTTGTAATGTTGGGCTTCTTTTTTAACTTTTTCTCGGTGTTGTTCAATGTGTGCCTCACTATTTCTTCTGTCAACCATACCTGATCCAGATCTTGACCTTGAAAAACAAACAGACGTCAACAATTTTGAATTATAAAAAGTAATAAAAAACTATAAAAATATATACAAACTAAGAAATAAAGTTTATAATTGCAATGATAACAGTACCGGGAACTTGATCCTTTGCCCAAATATCCTCAGCGTAATCCCCACGCTTGTATTTATTCCGTCTCTTTTCCTCCGCCAGAGCTTTGTTGTGCAAAGCAACTCTCTCTTTTAGTTTCAGTTGATTATTTGCTTTTCTCAATAATTCCTTTTTCTTCGCGATGGGATTACGGCGTTCCTCGCGTGTCCTCACGCGGTTCCTCTTGACAATAGGATCGGGAACAGCCGAAAGCGGTTTCAGAAGTTGAAAACATTTCGGCTCTTTTTTCTGGGCGGCTAGTTGTTTCTCCGACCTGGTGAGCAGAAGGGACGGTTCCGGCTCCTTGTCGACGGCGAAGAGCTCGTCGTCTTGACGTTTTGCGAACGGAACTCCCAGACGTTCCTCCAACCTCTGGTCTTCGAGGAAGTCATCGACGTCTTTTGTGTCAACAAATTTTCGCCACGACCTTTTTGTTTTCTTCGAAACTTTTTTTTTCTTTAATTGCTTTTCAGTCATTTTCTCCTTCAGTTGATGATTAGTTTAAAATAATACAAAATTTACAATTAAAAAAGTTGTAACTGAAATGTTTAGAAAAACAATACGAGGATGAGAATTTGAGGTTAGGTTATCTGTCAACACACGTGCGGATGTGGAGACGTTCAAACTTGGCACGAAAATAGTCCGGCGATTGTTCGTGAGAAGCGCTGTTGTGTCCAGTTCTAAAATAGACAAGAGAAACAGGCGGAACGGAAATTAGGTGAAGCTTCTTTTTCTATCTCTTTTTTAACAATAAAAGTGAATTTTAGATTGAATAATTGAATCCACTTAGACTCCTTTTGCTGTTTTCAAAATTATGCGCCTCATCGATAATGTTTTTGCACTTCACTTTACTTCACTGTATTCAATTTTTTGTCATTGTTGTAATTATCTCAAATAATTCGATATTGGGACATTGTGAACGATAAAAACAAATACCAAAACACCTCATTGCGCATTATTTTTTGAGAACCACTGATCTGAATCTGTCATAAAAAATAGGGGTACCTATTTAAAAACTCAAAGTGGCCCCCCGCCCGACCCCCAGAAGGTGGTGATGGCAGGTCGAGTTTTGTATCGTTGGTTAGCTTTTCAATAAGTATTGATTACGTGTTTTTTTGTTTTCCAAATTTGATGAACGTTTTATGAGACTAGGAGGTTGGCGCGTGCTTCGCGCGCGCCCGGGTTCGGGCCCTAGTTTCCTCGTTTAAAATTTTTTGCTAAATGTCAAAACAAACTCGCCTGTCAAAAAATAAAAAGCGGACGCATGAACTTAGTCAAAAGTCCAACTTGCTGCTAACTTCCTCCTTCAATCAACTTTATAAAGAGGGACTAGAATGTCGAACGCGCTTCGCGCACTCTCCCCCATCAGATTTTCAAATTTGACAAGAAATATAAATTTCTTGGCGCGCGCTGCGCGCGCGCCTGCCTTTTGGTTCTCAACTTTCCTAACGAACCTAAATGTCAAATGTCCGGCCAAACATAGAATTTACAATGAACACGGCTCATCATCACACTTCTAATCAAACGACTAATTACACACTCATTCCCGCCCCGAAATGTCAGATTTTCGCGACCCGTCGAACGTAAACAACCCGGCCTGTCAAAA
>JAPYZS010000353.1:0-123456 GCA_030522925.1 Trissolcus japonicus | reverse complement strand
AACGGTATGGAAATCGTGCAAATTCGGCAGTGATTGAACACTAACCAATATAGCAGAAAAATTTTGCTTTTGTAGTAAGATTTTTCTGCAGATTTGGAATAAAATATTCTAAACTAATTTACCATCTATCTTCCCAGCCAAAATAGCTGCATTTTTTTTCAGTGTGAGCTGCTTTTTTAAAATTGATTTAACATGAAATGATTCATCGTAACAAAAAAGTGTTATTCATGAAATTAGTTGATTTCTTCACAAAGTTTTCAGATTGTTCATCCACATTTTTTTTGGATTTGAAATTAGACGAAGATATAGCGAAAAACCCTTAAAAATGAATTCCTTTGAAAGGACATTTTTTATTTTTTTACGCCAAACATGTTTTTCTCGGTATATAGAATAACTCACGAAATTTTCAGAGTGGTAAACATTACCGTTTAGATACAGCCAATTTTGTATTTTTTTTCTACGTCTAAATTGAATATCGTCTGTAAAGGTAGTTTATTGTCATAAAAAAATAACAAAAATAAAACAAAAATCATTCGCAAAAAATTATTTCTGTAAAATATACTGTATTTGTTAGTTTAAAAAAACTACGTGAAAGTTAAAAAATAACAAAAATAACGAAAACTAGGTATTTTATTGAATATGATATCGACGCCTCTATCGAAGAACATGCCAATTCAAATTATCGTTGAAAAACATGCCAACATGCCAGTTCAGGTTCTCTCTGAAGACTATGCCAGTTCAAGTTTCTCCTGCAACTATGCCAGTTCAAAATTATATTTGAATATCATGCCAGTTCATTTTTCAGAGGTACTGACTAGATTCGTTGCAGATTAAAAACAAAAACAAAAGAACAATACTTACATGATTTCTTTGCAGTTTGAAAAAACAAAAACAAAATAAACTAAACCCACTAAACAGACCAGATTTTACAGATAAAAAAGGCCTGTTGCTATTGTTTATTTAATTTTTTTTTTTTTCGGTCTGTAACAAAATTTGGTTAATTTTGTTGATTTCGTTTATTTTGTTTTTTTTTAATTTGCAAGAAAGTTTGTCAGTTTCTTTGGTTTGGTTTATTTTGTTTTTTTTAAATTGCAAAGAAATGAGGTCAGTTTTGTTGGTTTGGTATCTTTTGTTAATTTTTCGTATTGCAAAGAAATCAGGTAAGTTTTGTTTTTATTTTTTGAATCTGCAAGGAAATCTGTTCAGCACCTCTGAAAACTGAACTGGCATGATATTCAAATATAATTTTGAAGTGGCATAGTTGCATCAGAAACTTGAACTGGCATAGTCTTCAGAGAGAACTTGAACTGGCATGTTTTTCAACGATAATTTGAATTGGCATTTTCTTCGTTAGAGGCGTCGATATAATCGTTTAAATAATTATGCATGTCGTTTATAAAACTTGTTCATGTCATAAAAAAATAACAAAAATAATAAAAAGTTGCCCTAAAAACTTTATTTCTCTAAAATGTAAATTATTCGTTAATTTTGAAAAAAATGGTTAACATTAAAAAAATAACAAAAACGTCAAAAAACATTTTTGAATTTGTTTTGTTCATCAACAATTTTTCTTCCCAAAAATTACAAGTGCTGTTTATTATGCATTTGACATGCTTCTTTATGTAATATTCTCATACACTCTCGTGCACTCTCTCATATACTCTCACGTACTCTCGTACTCTCTCATGCACTCTGCGGTGCGAATAGACACTCCCATTTTTATTTTTTCGATGAAAATTTCACAAAGAAGACCCCATTAATTTTCACAAATATATGAAAAAAATTACAATTTTTGTCCGATTAAAGTTTTCGACATGAAATAATTTTTCCAACGTTCTACTATCATTACTTTTCCACCACAATTACCAAAGTTATGATTGTTAAAAAAAAGTCCAAATGTTTTGAAGTGCCCTCTAATTTTTGTGCTGATTGTAAGAAATTATTTAATTCAAAGATGTTTCAGGAGTCGAACAACTAATGTAGGTACAATGAATGTTGAACAGTTTTCAATTTGTTTCGATAATAATAAATATTTGTTCGATAATTTTTTGCAATTAATAGATGCATTGTTATGAAAAATTTTGTTGCAATACAAAAATTCAGTAATTTAAGTGTTTGTTTTGATCAGTTTTTTTTCTCTGACTCGAACTGACTCTAACTGATAAGACCATCTGGACTTGAACTTGGGTTTGAGCAACTGGGTCCATATCGTCCGTAAATATCGCCGCGCCATCTGTGATGCGACGTTAACTAACCTCGCGTAAGTTACCAACATTTTTCTGATCGTTTGACCCTATCAGCAGAACGTAACAGTCGGTAACCAAATCTTCTTTTCGGGCTAGGGTATTGTAGTATAGTATTGATCTTCTTACTAAATAGTCAAAGGTAGCGTGCCACCACCAGCAACTCGGTGTCCCATAGAAACGGTCGGTCGAAGAAGAAGGGGATAGTGTGCGTCAGTGAAAGTTACTACTGACGAGACGTTTGGTCTTTACAATTGTCAGTTTATAATAAAATAAAGATACAATCAGTATTAAACTACATCCAAACAAAATAGTTTGAGATGGGAGACATAAAGTCATTTTTGCACCAGTGGTGTGTCAAAAATTCTGTTGAACCTCAGTTTGATGTGCGACCGACAGGTAATTTACATTTGTTCACAATTATAAACAAACAACAAACCGCTAGAGGCGTACAATGCCCTTTGCATTTCATTGATTTTTTCAAAGTTTGCTTGAAGGTAGTAGAGCTTTATTGCTAAAGGAAAAAGCAACATTATTTTACAAATTCTATTTACATAAAAATGAGAATAAATAAATTTTTTTTTTAATTTAAAAAAGAGAGACGCACAGAATTTCAATGACACTTGTTTATCGTAGGTCCAAAACATCGTCAAAGATTCATTTGTGAATTGCGAGTAACAGGCTACGATTACACGGGGGCTGGAAATTCGACAAACAAAAAAGATGCCCAGGGTAATGCATCCCGAGATTTCATTAATTACCTGGTCCGAATCGGCAAGGTCAGTCCCAAGGATGTTCCCGGGGACATGGCAGTCGCTCCAACAACCGGATTCAATGACGCGAGCAGCAGCGGGGCCCCTGCGAAATCCGTGTTCCAGGACGGAATGACGCCCCATGATATCGGCCAAGCCTACAGACCCTATAACGAGAGGGGCCAAGGGAACTACACCTACATCGACAGGATTGCCGAACAAAAGAAGGTCGAGGACGCTGAAGATCTTGACGTCAATGCTGGAATTCATGGCAACTGGACGATCGAAAACGCGAAATCAAAACTTCACCAATTTTTGCAGGCTAACAAAATAAATGCCGATTATAAATATACCCCCGTTGGTAGTGACCATACAAGGTACTCCAAGTTCTGCCAGTTGTTCAGTTGACAATTGTAGATATTTTTGTGACGACAAAATTGATCCAAAATGTGATATTGGTATTGCGATATCTGATTTTGGTTTTGTAATCCAGTTCTGTTTGACTCTTCGGGGTATCACTTTGGAGTTCACTGTATACTGACAAGAAGTCGAGCTATAAGACTTGGTCTTATCGTTGACTGTGCATAATGAACTGCCAAAACTTTTAACAAGATGAGTTGTTAATTGTTTTGGTCTACAATGATGTGATAGAAAAGAACAAACAATGAACAAAAGTGTACTCCAAACGGGTATCCTGTGGCGTCAGATGGTGAGTTTATGATTATTTATCAATTGAACAAACAAATCGACGGTCTTAGCGAATAGTAGGACATCTCACAGAAGAGCTGAAGAAAAGGACATCTCAGTCCTATTTGAAAACTATGACATCTCAGAAATATCGAAAATTATGACATCTCTGAATATCGAAAAAAAAGACATCTCTTTAAAAGTTGCACCGAAAACTAATCTGAATACAAAACAGATCCAAATCAAAAAATGTCAGGTACAATGATAAACAAATAATAGCAACACAAATAAAAATTATGTTTGAGTTACTTTAGTAGAATTTGTTCCAATTAATATTAAATTTTCTTGTCGTTAATTTTAAAAACAAATGAGTCGCTTGATGTAATAGCGACTTTAGTGCAGTGAAAATCAAATGGGCCTAAAGTCTTAATTGCATCCCATGACTCAATTATATTTACTCCCAACGGTATGCCAGAATTAGCGAAAATAATGTTAAAAAAACATTAAACAAAACAAACCAAACAAACCAACAAACAAAACATTAAAAAAATATATGAATATCCAAAAAATAATATCTTGGAACGATTATTGTACTTTGTTGCTAAATCATCAATGGTAGGACATCTTCCACAAGAAACGAGCAATCAAAGACGGAGTTGATCTGCTATTAGCAGAGTTTCAAACAGTGACAATTGGTTTTGTCACAGGAAGAATTGGAACAAACGGTTCATAAATAATGGTGAAATAAGGTGTCTTAGTTTTTGATAAAGCTTTAAATATCTTAAATATCATTTTTTTCGAGATATATGAGATGTTTATAGTTTTCGACATTTCTGAGATGTCATAGTTTTCAAATAGGGCTGAGATGTCCTTTTCTTCAGCTCTTCTGTAAGATGTCCTACTATTCGCTAGGACCGTCGAAATCATCTTGTGTTGCCAACTTTTTTTGTTATTCATTTTTGTTACTATTTTTATTTTACTTTTTGTATATTTCAATCATTTTTTAATCAACTGCAACACATTGTCAACAAAAAAATTGACCAATTATTCTAATATAATAATTTTATTGAAAATGTAGAAGTTTCATGGCTGAAATGACAATCTACGTGAAGAAATTGGGGAGACGTAAGTTACGAAAATAATAATTAGTTTTATTGTTCAAAAATATTTAACTATTTGAAATTATAACTGTTTAATTCTGTTTTGCAGAAATTACTGGTCGAGAAACAGCATCGAACAAGCAAACTGCGTCCAAAAGTTGCGCGCTTTCTCTGGTGAGACAACTTTACCATTTGGGCATAATTGAGCCTTTTTCGGGTACACTGAAAAAGAACAAAGAATTAGATGTGATGAAACCGTACCCAGTCAAACTGTCTCCTGAATTGTATAACGAAATCAAGGAAGTTTTGAGCGGTCTAGAGATCGCCCCCATTGACGTTTTAAATGTTACTGCAAGTATTGTAAGTAAAAAAAACATAACTTTGAATCCATTATATATTATTTCTAAAAAAATGTATAATTATTGTAAATGAGGAATTAGTTAGCAGATCTATATTGTATAAATATCAAAAAAAAAAAAACTTTTTTAGTTAGTTGTATATTCTTAGATAAAAATAAATTGATAATTTTAGCCTCCGCCACAACCCGAACAAGATGGAACAGCAGGAAAAAGCCAGACTGGAGTATCACTGATAACTGATCACGTTTTGGACGATTTCATATCTTCGAAACCGCAACCAGCTGGAGTTGTGAGTTGGTCCCCTCCTCAACAGAACTGGAACCCGTGGACTGGCTGTAACATCGATGAAGGCCCTCTCGCCTCAATTTCTCTTGACAATTTATCAGAAGATATTTTGCGCGACGAAACGGATCGCAAGCAAAATGACATCAATCTGCAGAAAAGCATCAAAGACAGATCAAGCTTGCCAGTCTTTGCCAAGAAGAATGAAATAATGGCAGCGATCAATGATAATCCAGTTGTGATCATCCGAGGCAACACCGGTTGCGGTAAAACCACTCAAGTCTGTCAGTTCATCTTGGACGACTACATTGGTTCAGGTCAGGGAGCGTACTGCTCAATCGCTGTTACACAACCCCGCAGAATATCAGCTGTCTCAGTGGCGGATCGCGTCGCGTCAGAAAGATGTGAACAGCTTGGCCAATCTGTGGGATATTCTGTACGATTCGAGTCTGTCCTGCCCAGACCTTACGCCAGTATAATGTTCTGCACTGTTGGAGTGTTGCTTCGAAAACTGGAAGGTGGTTTGAGAGGAGTGTCGCATGTCATCGTTGACGAGATCCACGAACGAGATGTCAACTCTGACTTCATTATGGTTGTCTTGCGAGACATGATTCATCTCTATCCCGATCTGAGAATCATCCTCATGTCAGCTACGATTGATACTACTCTCTTCAGTCAGTATTTCAATAACTGTCCAGTTATTGAGATTCCAGGAAGGTAAACTATTTGATCGTCTAATTAGTGACTTAGTGTTTTTTTCCATTTTCATATACTAATTTGTATCAACATTTTTCAGATCTTATCCTGTGCAACAATACTTCTTGGAAGACTGTATTCATCTGACAAATTTCATCCCCCCGATGGACACAAAGAAACGCAAAAATCGTGACGCTGAAGAGTTGCCAGATGCCGAGCCTGAAGAAAATATGAATAAACAAATAAGTCAAGATTACACTATCCAAACTAAAAATGCAATGGCACAACTATCGGAGAAAGAAGTGAGCTTCGAGCTGATTGAAGCTCTGCTGTTGTATATCAAAAACCAACAAATTCCTGGAGCAGTACTTATTTTCCTTCCTGGATGGAACCTCATATTTGCTCTCATGAAGTACTTGCAACAGCACCAACTATTCGGCGGATCGAATTACATCATCATACCTTTGCACTCACAATTGCCACGCGAGGATCAGCGAAAAGTTTTCGACACAGTCCCCCAAGGCGTTACCAAGATCATCCTTTCTACAAACATCGCCGAGACTTCGATCACGATCAATGACGTGGTTTATGTGATTGACTCGTGCAAAGCAAAAATGAAGCTTTTCACTTCTCACAATAACATGACAAACTATGCTACTGTCTGGGCCAGCAGAACGAATCTCGAACAAAGAAAAGGGCGAGCGGGTCGTGTGAAGCCCGGATTTTGTTTCCACCTGTGCTCGAAAGCAAGGTTTGCGAAATTGGACGAACACATGACGCCAGAGATGTTCAGGACTCCATTGCACGAGCTCGCTTTGTCTATTAAACTTTTGAAACTTGGTAGCATCGGGCAGTTCTTGTCTAAAGCCATCGAACCGCCACCAATTGATGCTGTCATTGAAGCAGAAGTCATTTTACGGGGTGAGCTATATTATTTCAGTTACAATGGCCCCTGATAAACAAGCTTTATGCAAATCTAACTCCTCATTGTGATGCAAAATTTGCATAAATAATTTGCATGCAATATTAAAAAAACAAATGTTCGTTCAAATTTATAAATGAGTCAAAAAAACAATTTTTGGTTTTCAAAACTTATACAAATTTTTAATCTGTAAATCAGATTTATTTAAAGTTTGCAAGAAATTTACAGAAATTTGGTTATCAGGGGGTGTTTTTTGTTAAATTGTTAATATAAATTGGAATCATTAAAACGATTGTTTGTTTCAACAGAGATGAAATGTTTGGATAAAAACGATGAGCTGACGCCACTTGGAAAAATTCTTGCTCGGTTGCCCATTGAACCTAGGTTGGGTAAAATGATGATCCTGGGTTGCATGTTCCGTGTTGGAGACGCATTGTCAACGATGGCTGCCAACAGCACGACGTTCCCAGAGGTTTATAACATGGGTCCAGATGCAAAACGTTTAACCGCGCAACAGAAATGGTTTGCCGGGGCGAGGTACAGCGACCACGTGGCTATGTTACATGCGTTCCAATGCTGGGAAGAGGCAAGAGGCGGTGGAACATATGCTGAAGAAGCGTTTTGTGAATCTAAGAGCTTGAGTTTGCCGACTTTGAGAATAACGTGGGAAGCGAAAGTAATTGGAACAAAATTTAATGAACATCAAAATGAAACAATCTGAATATTAAAAAAAAAAAAAAATTTCATTTTTCAGAATCAACTGCAAGCTCTGCTAACAGCAGCAGGATTTCCTGAAGAAACCTTGTGCCCAACGCCTTTGAATTATCAAGCTGGTGCAGATGTTCGTCTGGACACGATCACTGCGTTGCTGTGCATGGGACTTTACCCGAACGTTTGTTTCCACAAAGAGAAAAGAAAAGTATTAACTACAGAGTCAAAGGCTGCATTGATTCACAAAACGTCAGTCAATTGCAGCAATTTTGAGCAAAACTTTCCGTTCCCATTCTTTGTTTTTGGGGAGAAGGTAATATCCCAAGTCAAACGAGCATTAAATGTTGTATATTATTGTTTTCAAAATTAAAAATTTTGTTTAATTTTAGATTCGTACTCGAGCAGTATCTTGTAAGCAGATGACAATGGTATCTCCCATTCATCTGCTACTTTTTGGTTCACGAAAAATTGAGTATGTTGATAACGTAGTTCGTCTAGACAACTGGATCAACCTGGACATCGATCCTGAACACGCTGCTGCAATTGTAGCTTTGAGACCAGCACTCGAAAGTCTTGTGGTCAGGGCAGCCAAAGAACCGGAAGCCATTTTGGAGCTTAGTCCGATCGAAGAGAAAGTAAATGATAAATATTTTTATCAAATTTGAACAAAAATTAATAAATGATTTGATTCCACTGATTCAAGATGTGTATTCAATTCCAGGTTTTGGCTACTATAAAATCCTTGTGCGGGATGAATTCATGTCGGTTTGAAATGGAACCGATCACAGGAGGTGGATTCCAATCAAGACGTCCGCCTCGAGGACATGTCACAGGGTTCAGTGCAGGAGGTGCAGGTCCACCGCCGTCAAAAATGATGCGATCAGATAATGGGTACCAGGGTGGGCGAGGAGGCGGAGGAAATGTAGGCGGTTTTAGAGGGGGCTACGGAGGCGGTAATTTCAGAGGAAATCGAGGCGGCGGTTACGGTAACAGAGGAGGAGGCAGAGGAGGATACGGTGCTGGCAATTGGGGCGGACGTGGCGGATACCGTGGTGGAAGATACTAAAAGCACCGTTGTGAGATGCGTTTACATTTGCAATTTAATTAGACTAGAATTTTTGGTGGAAAATAATTTGTACTCGAATATTTAATCAATAAATATATTAAATGTTAAATTCGTATATAAAAATTGTACGATCACTTATTTTCCTTTCATAGATACTTTATACAATTTTTAACTGGAATTTTTTAATTTGTTGCTATTGTTAATTAATTGCTGTTGTTAATGATAAAAATCATTTAATAAAAATGATTTTTATGATTTACAAATGCTAAAATCGAATGTGTCTGTTACAAAAATGTGGAACAATGGCCAAATAAATATTAAATTTAGCGCCAGGTGTATAGATTGCGCATGTGCATCGCAAATTTGCGTAGTATGTACGGTGCCTTGATGTTTTGATTAGTAACTCTCAGACTTGGTGATATTGAATTTTCTTACATCTACTACCAGTTGATATGAATTAAGTTATTCAAAAAACGATTGTTGATTGAAAATTGGCTATGATGAATACTTTAAATGATTATTGCCTTTTACACATTTTTCAATACTTCAGTCCGAAAGACCGATTGAACATAAGCAAAGGTAAATTTAACTCCTAATATGTAAAAAACGATTCGTTTTTATATTTTGAAAAGAAATTTAATATCAAATTGATTTGTAATTTTAGTTTGTGCACGATGGAACAATCTGACCAAAGCATACTGGAAGGAATCAAAGCTAACTATTTTGGACCACTGTTACATCGAGAACAATGAAACCTTGAGTCCCAAGGAGATGCAGGAAATTTTGAGGCACTGTGGTCCGTCGTTGCGAGACGTGTCTCTGATTCCCATCAGCGAATCTAATAAAACCACAAGTTTTGTGCGCTTTGACTCGTACACGTACAGCACAAACAATTTCACGACGACCGATGCACTCCAAGTTTTGTCAGAAGTGGCATTCAGCATTTCTTCTTTGTATATTCGTTGCTGCAACCAACCGCTAAATTTGATGAAAAAATCTTTCGACTTTAATTACATCGTTCAAAAACAGTGCCAGTTGACTAAACTGGAGATGGAAGGAAATTACAATTATTTCGACAGTCTGATCGACTTGGATCTTCTGCCAGAAACCTTACAGCAGATATCATTTTCGTTCATTTATTTTGAGTCTGATGTCTTGTGTCCAGTGAGTCTTCGGATACATTAATTCAAATTTAAATTAATTAATTATGTAATTGAAATTAATTATTCTATTATCTTACAGTTTCTCAGAAGGATGTCACAGTTGAAAAAATTAAAATTAATAGAAGGCAATTTAATAACAGAGCAATCTTTGATTACATTGTCAACATATTTGGTGCGACTTCAAGCACTGCACTTAGAAGAAGACGTAGAAGAAGGTAGCGATATTTCCATAACTGCGATGGAAAGCATCTCCAAGCTAGTGAACCTGGAAGAATTATCGATCAAGGGTTTCGTTAATACGATGGTTGATAGGGTACTCATTTCAATTGCAAACAGTTGTCCGAAAATAAAGGAACTAGCTCTTTCAGGTAATCTTTTTATGCCATTTTTTATCGTCGATGTAAAAGAAAGATGCTTATTTTGATAATAGGTATTATTAAAACGGTTCTCATGACAAGTCATCAATCAGCAGAAGAAGATTTTCAGAAAAAATAGCGGTACGAAGAGTAATAATTCATAAAATAAACATTTACAAAATGTGTCATGAGGTTGTTCAAATTATCTCAGTAAAAATATATTCCAACTCTGATTCATCCTTCTTCTTAAGAAAGAATTGCGAAATGCGTCTTACACTTTTTGAGAGGTGTTAAACAAAAATTATCTGACTTATTATAATTGTTACAATTTTGTTGCAGATTGTAAAAAGATCACCAACAATGGGTTGAAATACGCACTGATGAATTTGCAAGAACTGCAACATTTGGAACTGAAAAATTTGTCTGTCAGTGGATTGATAACCCAGAGGTGTTCATTAGTGCTGAACAAATTAAAAGTCTACCGGTGCGAAAATTTGACATCGGAAGCATTTTGCGATGCTATTCTGGCAATGCGGTTGTTGTCACATCTGGAGATTCATTCATTCAAACCAGTTTCAGAAACTGTTATGTACGCCGTACTAACTGCAGCGATGTCAAGGGACCAGAATCTGATGGTCACGGAAGATATCAATTCATTTGAAACGTTACAAGTGATGATTTCAAAAAAAAGTAACCCGAATGAATCGGCAGAGGATAGGCCGGGCGAACCAACTTTTTACTTTCATTGTCGGCCGAAATTGCAAAATTGGTTGACCAAGGTTCGAAGTCATGTATCAACCATGTTACCCAAATGCCAAATATCAGAAGAAATTATAAAACACGAGGTGTCTTCGTAATGTATGAAAGCTAGAAATGATTTAATAGATATCTATTGAAGTTGGCAGTGTAAATATGTAAATCATAGCGCAATTTTCAGAAATATTTATTAAATTTAGAAATAAAATGTTGGCTAGTTTTGTTACACAGAAAATAAACGGATAAAAATTGTAACGATTTTTATTGTAATTAAAAAATTTGTCAACTTGAATTTTGTGCATTGTTTTATTAATTCTCATCTTTCATTATACACTTTGAAGACGCGTTAGATTGCATTTTACTATTATTTATTAGATGAATTGTTACATTCAAAATACATTATCAGTAATATAATCGACATATGTACAAAAACGAATTAATCTGAACTAAACAGGTACAGCTAAAGCTTACACTTATCATTTTTTTCGTATGTATGAAAAATCGTTTATTCGTAAGTTCGGAAACAGTCACCCTTTTTACATGCACGCTCAAGATAAAACCTCCCAACTAAAACATTTATTCGTACGTAATATTAAAAATAATCGAGTTCGTTGAATTTCCGAAGAAATATATTTACAGTGGTTTGTGCCTGCAGAATTTACAGATTTTTAATATCGTAAAATAAATATTTTAGGAGTAAAACTATTACATTTATGCTCGCATACTCTGTTACTGTGTTAAATACTATATTATATTGATCCATTTATTATCATTATGCATTACAATCATCAGCTACATTCATTGCACGATTGGATTTTTAATACTATATTTGGGACTTTTTTTATATCATTTACCTATGTATTTTATGGCAGTATGTTAACTTTGAACTAACATTTTTGCACAAACAAAAATTTGATTATTTTTGATTTACAAGACGGCCACCGAAAAATATCAACTATACAACGATTCGTATATGGCAAAGTTGTTAAGTCTTACACGTGACTACTTAAAAAATTATTTTATTCGTTAATAAAATACCAGTCTATTCAATATTGACTTGCAACTTCACTTTGTAATGTGGGAATATTTTTCGTGGCCATGTTGTTTGTTATCAAGTTTTTTCCCTGCTTGGAATCGTTTTTGTTTCACAATTAGTGTGACCAATTTTTATTTTAACATAATTCGTTCAGTCCGAAATGAAAAATTACACATAACGGTTCTTTCTAGCCGAGATATTAAAAAATTCGGTTGGAAGGTTATTGAGTACTTTTTCCTTGAACGTTTCGGTTACATTTTTGGTTCCCTGCTTGTTGCTACATGATGAAACTCGGCTTACTCGTTCGCATCTTCTCGAAATAGACCAATACGCGAATCCTTCCGGACACTTGTATAAATATCCTTGTAATAAATCGTTATCATTCTTGGTACATTTATAAAATGTATTACTGCATCCTTTTTCGTACGGGAAGTGTCCCTCGGCAGGGCACAAAGGTGCGTCGGAAACTACAATCTGTAAAAAAAAGAAATATTGAAAATTAATGTGATTTAAAGAGATTTCATGTGTAAAGATATTTATTGCGGTATTTTGAAATAAGATAGTTTTTAATTTTTTCAGTAACATGACAGTTTTCACCAATATTTTGAAATACTTTCCAACGATTATTTTGAAATGGGACACTCTTCAACGACAATATTTGAAATCTGATACTTTTCTACGGAATTTTAAAAAATGGATATCTTTTTGAAACGAGACAGTTTTTAACGATATTTTAAAACAAGACTCTTTGTAAGTAATTGAAGAATAGTAATAAATAAAGGTCACCAAACTCTAAAATAAAAGGTTGTCTATATCTATAAATGTTTACAAGATTTTTTTCGTAACTTCAATTAATTTTGAGTTAAAAGTGAGTTTGTTGATGTTTCAAATGTTCAATTTATCTCCATCGGTTAAGTAAATAAATTTGATTGACATTATTACTTACAGAATTGGAAGGTACATTGGATGCTGCCCTGTAGACACGAGATGGCTTGCTTACGTAACCATCGCAAGGTGTGTCGCTTTCCTCCTCAGGAACGCATCGAACCAACTTTTCATCAAATATCGTATCCTTCGGACAACTGAAGACTACAACCTTCACTTGCATCGCTTCACTTGTACATTGGTAGAAAAGATTGCAGTACTTGGGGTATCTTCGGAAACCCGACGGACAAATTAACACGAACTGGTCCCCAGATAAGTTGGGCACTGGACAGGCGAAAGATCCAGGAGGAATGACGGCAGAAGACGTCTCCATACTTTGTGTTGTAGCATCTACAGAAGCTGGTGTAGTTGCTCCTTCCACTGTAGTTTGAGCGGCTCCTTCAGTCGTTGATGCCATTTCTGTGGTTGTTTCGGGTCCTTCTGCAGTGGTAGCTGCAGCTGTAGTGGCACCAGCTTCAGTGGTGGCCCCAGCTTCGGTTGTAGTGGCTCCGCCTTCGGTAGTCGTTGCACCTGCTTCTGTCGTCATTCCGGATTCTGTTGTAGTTGCTCCAGCTTCGGTAGTTGTTTCAGCTCCTTCTGTTGTGGATCCAGTTTCTGTAGTAGTAGCTCCAGCTTCTGTCGTAGAACCCGATTCGGTGGTAGTAGCGCCACCTTCTGTCGTAGCCCCTGATTCAGTGGTGGTAGCACCAGCTTCTGTCGTAGAACCCGATTCAGTGGTCGTAGCACCAGCTTCTGTAGTAGTAGCCCCGGCTTCTGTTGTAGATCCAGCTTCCGTAGTGGTTGCTCCAGCTTCGGTAGTTGTTCCACCTGCTTCTGTGGTGGAACCAGCTTCCGTCGTAGTTGCTCCAGCTTCTGTAGTAGTAGCCCCCGCTTCTGTGGTGGAACCGGCTTCGGTAGTTGTTCCAGCTGCTTCTGTAGTGGATCCAGCTACAGTTGTGGTTGCTCCAGCTTCGGTAGTTGTTCCAGCCGCCTCTGTAGTGGATGCTACTTCAGTAGTTGGTGCAACCTCAGTTGTTCCAACTTCAGTGGTAACCATTGCTTCCGGTTTCTTAGTAGTCACTGCTGGTTGTTTAGTAGTTGCTTCGGGGGTAACAATTGCTTCCGGTTTCTTAGTCGTAGTTGGGGGTTCCACGGGTTTCGAAGGAGGAGGCATTTGAGAATCAGAACAATCTCTAGGCGGGTAAACTGACTCAGGGTAGTTACAGACATTAATGCTAGGATCGAATATTGTGCCCTCGCCGCATTCGAAATGATAGACATTGAAACCGTTTCCGTTGTTGACACACCGATAGAATTTACGACAGTAGAGAGGGACTGGTTTGAATCCTTCTTCGTCACACGTGTATGTGTAATTACCTGCTGGCTTTCTTCTGTCACAATTATCTGTGTCTGGAGGCACTGACATCTCGTCTTTCGTTGGAGTCGTTTCAGGCTTACTAGGGGTAACTGATTGCCCAGCTGTTTGACTGGGCTGTGTAGATGATTCACCAGGTTGTGAAGGCATTTGACCAGGTTGTGAAGGCATTTGGCCAGGTTGTGAAGGTGCTTGTCCTGACTGAGTATTTTGATTTTGACACGATGCAACTTGGGAAATATAATTACATGTTTGCAGACCTTGATCCCAAGCAGTACCAGGACCACAGTCAAAATCAAATCTTCTGTAGCCAACACTTTCATTTCCGACACAACGTATAAATTTACGGCAGTTGTTTGAATTTGGGAAGAAGCCCTCAGTGGCGCAATTAAATGACGAAGGAGGTTGCGTTCCAGTATTACTAGGTCCTTGTACTTGATTAGTGTTGGAATCAGTAGGTGCAAGGCTTGTTGGGGTACTGGGACCGCCTGGACCGCTAGGTTGTGAAGGCATTTGTCCGGGTTGTGATGTTGCTGGGATGGCTTCTGAAGGCATTTGGCCGGGTTGCGAAGTTGCCGAGCTGGGTTGTAAGGTCGGTTGGCCAGGTTGTGAAGTTCCTGAGCTGGGTTGTAAAGTCGTTTGGCCAGGTTGTGAAGTTGCTGGAATGGCTTCTGAAGGCATCTGACCGGGTTGTAAAGTCATTTGGCCGGGTTGCGAAGTTACCGAGGTGGGTTGTAAGGTTGTTTGGCCAGGTTGCGAAGTTACCGAGGTGGGTTGTAAGGTTGTTTGGCCAGGTTGTGAAGCTCCTGAGCTGGGTTGTAAGGTCGTTTGGCCAGGTTGTGCACTTCCTGAGCTGGGTTGTAAGGTCGTTTGGCCAGGTTGTGAAGTTGCTGGAATGGCTTCTGAAGGCGTCTGGCCGGGTTGTGAAGGTGTTTGTCCAGACTGTGTATTTTGATTTTGACACGATGCAACTTGGGAAATATAATTACATGTTTGCAGACCTTGATCCCAAGCAGTACCAGTACCACAGTCAAAATCAAATCTTCTGTAGCCAACAGTTTCATTTCCGTCGCAACGTATAAATTTACGACAGTTGTTTGGATTTGGGAAGAAGCCTTCAGCAGCGCAGTTAAATGACGAAGTAGGTTGTGTTCCAGTATTGCTAGGTCCTTGCACTTGATTAGTGTTGGAATCAGTTGGTGCAAGGCTTCCTGGGGTACTGGGACCACTAGGACCAGCAGGTCCATTTGGTCCAGGCTGTCCACTGGGACCACTATTGGTCCAGGCTGTCCACTGGGACCACTAGGACCAGCTGGTCCATTTGGTCCAGGCTGTCCACTCGGCCCACTAGGACCAGCAGGTCCATTTGGTCCAGACTGTCCGCTCGGACCACCAGGACCAGCAGGTCCATTTGGTCCAGACGGTCCACCAGAACCAGCAGGTCCATTTGGTCCAGACGGTCCACCAGGACCAGCAGGTCCATTTGGTCCAGACGGTCCACTGGGACCACTTGGGGCGACACTAGATGATGGCGGATTCTGTCCACCTTGTGGACGTCCAGGAAGGTATTCCCCACTTGGACCAGGACGACTGGGAAGGTACTCTCCGCTAGGACCAGGTTGATTTTGTGCACCAGATGATGGGGATCCAGGTCGACTTGGAACTTATGAAACAAGAAAAATGTTATTAAATTAAGTACAATTTATGGGTAATTAAAAAATGTTTGTATTTAAATAAAGACTTTTTTCTCATTTCTCATTTTTTTCAAACAGACACGTCGAAATGAATCAAACGTGTGGTAAATAATATTTATAAAGTTCAACTTAATTAAGTATACCTTGTCCTTGAGGTACACTTGGTGGTTGCAGAGATTCCGATGGTCCACTACCTGTTGGTACCTCGTTCTGGTCAGAATTATCCGGTGACTGTGGAGGGAACCCTTGATCATTTGTATCCTGCATCTGGTCGGGAAAAGGCCCTACATTCGGGTTGTTAGGTCTCATTTCATTCGGCGATGGGAAACCACCTGGAACTTGACTATTTGAAGGAAACGATCCTCCTGAACTACCTGGGTACGAATTATCTGGATTTGCTGAACCTTGTCCAGGGTAACCAGGTGCAGATCCAGAGCCTGAAGGTTGATTTGATCCTTGACCACTGGATCCACCACTGCATGGTCCATTGACAGCTGACGGATGATTGCAAATTGACAAATTCTGGTCCCAGACAGTTCCCGCGCCACAAGTGAACGCGTACCGTTTGAGGTGTCCGTCGCCTACATCCACACATTGGTAAAACCTCATGCAATCATCAGGATCTTCCATCCATCCTTCAGTTGTACATTCTGGCATTCCAGATCCCGAACCTTGATTCTGACCAACATTTTGATTTTGATTTTGATTTTGGTTTAGGTTGGAATCAATGCTATTTTCGGAATCTCCGCACTCTGGTCTTCCACTATCAGTCGGGAATGTACAAATGTTTCCGCGCGTTTTTGAAAAAACCGTTCCCGGTCCGCATTCGAATTTGAAAGGAGTCATGTCTCTGCCATCGCCCCAGTCCACGCACCTGTAATATATTAAACAGTTGTTGGGGTCCTCATGAAATCCCTCTTTTGTACACTGGAAGTTGACCGTTGTATCTCGTTTGTGGTTGTTATTATTATAGTTGTAGAAATCTGTAAGACAAAAAACAGAAATTGTACACTTTTTTGCTATCGGATGAATGTAACGAGCGTCAATTACGGGTAATAACTTATTTTTAAGAATGTAAGTATGACTTTGGATGATTGTAATTGAAACGATCCCTTGTTATAGTTAGTGAGAGGTGTGGTGTTTTTGCCCCGCAAAAGAGTAGGCTTCTACGAACCAACAAAGGTGAATAATAATCGTAGGTCGACAAAGATAGGCCGAAACAAGGTAGCTCGCATGTTCTGGAATAACTATGAAGGGCTACCGTCTATGTAATGAAAGCGCACCATCCGAACCTGTTTGACGACAGTGAAACAGCTGCCAACGATGCTTTTCTTTCTCGCCTCGAGGTTTGCTCGTCTCTTGAATTGCCACCACAAAAGTGACGTACCACATACTTGCGTACATTCCCTTTCAGTAAGCACTTCACGTATGTGACGCGTATACTCATTTTTTATCGTTACAATTCTAGTTTTTATCAGGGCTCTTGAATGAAAAATTACATTTGAATCAATCAACGAATCGCCTTTCGACTCAAAAAAATCTCATCTCGCGAGACATTTCTGGTATAAATTATACAATTAAGGGAATGGAAAATTCGTTTGTGCTTCGATTCAATTTACGGAAATCGGTGCAAAAACATAGTCATGATCGATATAATTAGAGGACGAATCTACTTTGTGATGCACTTTTTATTAAAAGAAATAATAATAAAAACATTGTAAAGCTGATTAAATGAAACTAAATGAAAAATAAAAATGAAAACGATCATTTTTCTCATTAAAAGACAATATCTTACCTTGTGCAGCAACGCAGGATACGAGTGCTACAAGTGGCACGAATATTCGTATACTTTTCAGCCGCATCTTGATTCAGAGTTTGTACTGAAACATAAAGAATATGCATGTCAGTTCAATTCCTAGTATTTTGGTCAAAATAAAAAAAGATTTTTAAGATTTTTAACGAAAAAAAATTTTTTTTCTTACGATTTAGAATTCCATCGGGCAATATGTTTTGGCTGGGATTCAAGAGAAACATGTTAAAAAGTTTGAACAAAACAAAAATATTCTTGTAATTTGAATAGATGAATTGACAGCCGGCCGTCTGATCAAATCTTATGACTAATCACTTAGATGAGTCAACTGTGGATATCGAATGGGAATCCCCTCTATGTGTTTTCCAAATCTTAGAAATGACAGAAAAATACATACAGAAAAATTGTTTGTCTTGATACTCTGAAAATATCAATTTTCGGTTCAACATAATTCAACATAATCAGCGAATCTTTATATTCGATTTTCAAAACGGTCCAAGTCTAATTGTTCTATTTCAAAATCAGCAAAGTTGTTGTCATTTTGTAAGCGTTTGAATGAACAAAAAATCGTTATATATTGCACATTTTTTGCAATTCAGAGATATTTTTCATTGTTTGAAATACATTTAAGAATAAAGCGTTTGTTGTATTGTTTTCAAAAAAGGATACAACAAAAGTAGACTTGACCAGTTTTGAAATGGAGCCCTTCAATAATAATTTAAAATGACAGTCCCGTGAGTTATATTAACGAAAACGCGCAGCTATACTTGACATCTCGCGCTACGCTTCAATTGGCTTTTAGCTATTCAATGGTAATATATCCGCGAGGATCTGTGCACGCTCGTGACTTAAGTCTTGTGAATCGTGACGCGTTTGTGGTTCGTAACAGATCGTTCAAGTGGTATACATGGGTCCAGACCATTACCGTGGGCGTTATAGGAAGTTCGCCAAACACGTGTTAATTTATTTTATGAACCACCTCGAATCTTTACATCTCGTGGTCTTTTTTCATCGAATTCAATCTGTTACGTATTGAATCCAACATTGATTCAATTTTAAATTCCAAAATTAAAACGTTTATTGTTACCAATAAGGTTCTTAGCGAATTTTGTTTTATACATTATTTCATTCGTTTGAATATTAAGGTAATGTCGAACCGGGAGTTACCGACATAACAGATTTCTTTAATTAAAATCTAATAATGTGATTGTAAATTAATTTAACGAGAAGAGCGCCATTTTCTCACTTATTTTACACATTCCTACACAAAGAATCTCATGTTTCATTATAAAACGTTGATGAATAATGATTTCTTGTTTTCGAAGTGGAGGTTATTCGTAGAAATCATTGTTTGTTTACATTTTTGAACATGTTTGTTTACATTTTTTGATGTTTTTTTGTGCTACGAATTCTCCCATTACTGTAGAATCGCGCGCTCTTCTCAGTATTTTAAAAAACAACAGTTATTATAATTGTTACAAACAAAGTCCCTAACTCCGTGGCAGCAGACCTTACACATCACCTTAATTAATAATATTTAATAATATTATAATTATTAATTCGAAAACAAAATATAGAGATTATCTTATTTTAAACCCGCGAACCCTTATTATATCTGAACCCGTCCGGGGGGTGAAAATATTGTGCCTTTATCTAATTAACGATTTGTTTGTTTGACATATTACAAATTAGACGAAGGTGAAGCCCTTCGTCACAAATCTAAACCGTTCGCACGCACACTTTTTTTTTATGAACCACACGACGCCGAGGTCAAAGAGACATATATATCAGATTAATATTTGTGACATTAACATATAATTTGTGTACTTGGTGCGATCAGAGAATTTCGCGATGCGTTTCCTGGGGCTCCCTTTCACGGGCCGTCCGTACGATACGTATAACTCATTTTATTAATTTAATTTATTCTTGTCTATAATTTATGCGATCAAGCCCCGACGTCCCACTGATTTTTTACATCCCCCTCCCTCTCTCCGAAAGTCCTATCAGTTTGCATAAACGGACAATTCGTCATTTTCAGAGAAAAGGCAAGCGTGCAATTTTCATCATTTATTTGATCTTGCAAAAAAGAAATCCAAGATGCGTTTATAGTATGACGACTCGAATTGAAAACCGAAACTGAATGTAAATTCAAAGCAATGTATCCCGCGTATGCTAATGATTGTAAATTGGCTAGACGAGTGACATAAGTGAATGCAATTCGGTGATGTAACTTTTAGAGTAGCAGGGTCAGTGTCAGCGAGCCATGTTGTAGGCGTAACAGATCATTGACTTTCTCTCTTCCAAAGAGCAGAGAGCTCCGCGCAAACTGAGCGCTACACGTAAACGAATTATTTTTTGTGAGAAAAAAAAAATAAATAAAAAAGAAACATCACGTAATGAACAATTGGAAATTAAATCACAGGTGAATGATAGAAGGAAAAAATGGCAAACATGTTACGAGATCTCGGCGATGATCAATAAAAATAACTTGGGATCTTCATCATTCTTAAAATAATATGATCCTTAATTGTGTTCGAATGAGAATCCGTAATTAAATTTCATAGGTGACATAATCTTTAGGACTGTCCATTAAAGATGTAACCGACAATGTTTTCCTTTAATCCGTCTGACAAAGTGTCAACGCGTAATGATATTAACTTGATCGTCCAACTGGTATATACGAGTTAATATAATTTAATAAACGTCCGATAGGCGCCGAGCTTGATGATGAATGACGCTGTTTCGTTTGAGCGAATTCACATAAACGACTAACGTGTTTTCAGAATAATAATCCGTGTCATCGTATAGCAAGCTCAGATTCAAGCCGATACGATGGTCAGGATTGAATGATAATGATATACGAGTTACATGAACCCTAATAACATCCCCTTGGCTCGATGACCGTAACGTTTGGTTTTGCAACTGCCAACTGCCGTATTTATCATTTTAATTAGCAATCGTTAGTGATATTTTTCCACCTGGCATATAAAAGACATCCCAATATCAAGTTGCTAGAAAAAGCGACAAAAAAGTAACAATTATCGTTCTTTTCAAGCAGCATCAGTTAATGTCGCGCATAAAAGTCCGTATGGTGATGTTTAAGTGTAATCTAATCGTATATTTATGATAATGTTGAATAGAAAATAAACGCGCGGAATGGGATGCCGGTATCGATGCGCTCAAACTGTTTGTTTTGCCCGGAGCCTATTAATAGTTGGGCTACAGAACATGTTTTATAATGTCGTGAAAAGTTATTTATAAATGTTCGGAAATTTATATTGCATCGGAACTACTTGTCTTTCGGTTGCCGTGTTGGTCGGCGATCGGGAAACAGTATATACGTGCTACCAACCAGGCAGTTTATCTCGCCGCGGTCGTTTAATTAAAAACCAACCAAGGTGTAGGCAAAATGAATGATTTACCGCGGACAAGTCGACCGTTGCTATATCCAAACAAATTGTCGAATTTCACTGCGTTAAGTTTGTCGATGAAATATCGACCGACTCAATGGTAACAAGTGTCTGTGCTGATGAAATTCGAAAATTCAAAAAATGAATACTTTATTTAAGTAAGGTCTGCTGCCACGGAGTTAGGGACTTTGTTTGTAACAATTATAATAACTGTTGTTTTTTTAAAATACTGAGAAGAGCGCGATTCTACAATAATGGGAGAATTCGTAGCACAAAAAACACATCAAAAAATGTAAACAAACATGTTCAAAAATGTAAACAAACAATGATTTCTACGAATAATCTCCACTTCGAAAACTAGAAATCATTATTCGTCAACGTTTTATAATACAAATTCAGTTTTTTTGTGTAGGAATGTGTAAAATAAGTGAGAAAATGGCGCTCTTCTCGTTAAATTAATTTACAATCACATTATTAGATTTTAATTAAAGAAATCTGTAATGTCGGTAACTCCCGGTTCGACATTACCTCAATAGAATTCATAGTTAATGTTATTATATCATAAAGATTATTTGACAACATTTATGTTAGTTTGATAATTTAATTAAATAACCTTAGTGTCACTGTAATCTACATATGAGTTAAATTTAGAGAGCACTGATAATTCAACGGCAATATATTTCAATTATTGATGATGTACGACAGCGCGCGTTCAACTCTCCATGCTCTGACAGTTTGCAATCATTTGCCATCGGCAAACGTGTTTGTGCAAATTTTGTCACGTTGGAACGGTTAAGTTACGGTAGATGTGAATTTCAAAATTGTTGTAAAAAAATTGAGATTGTTTGGCGCAACAGTAATCGACCCCCGACAGCTGAGTTATCAATAGCCATAATCGGTTTTGGAGCGGGGAAAAATTTGCTGTATTCAAACTATGCTGGATTTATGTTCTTAAGCCGATCAACAATTTTTACCACGCGATACACCTTTTTAGAATGTGAAAAAAGGTTTAAACCCTATCGATAATTCACTTACAGAGAAACTCGTTGCTCAATTGAATGTAGTTTATTTAAATAATTTGTTACGTAAAAATAAGAATAAAAGTTTTTGTATGAATTGTTGTTTAATCTGATGTTGCAAAAAATATGGCCGTTGTCAAAATGTATGCAAATCTCGGCCAAAACATCAGAGGGATATTCCGCTTATAATAACCGGATTACGATTCGTATCATCGCGCAGTGAAGGGTGATAAAATCGTCTTATCTCTTATTTTGAGCTGCGTAACAAATTGAATGGTTCATCGTTGAAACGAGATAAGAAAATGCTCGTAAGTGCAGGTATAGTGCGTAATTAAGTTAATACACGCGATTGAGATTAACATGTTATGCAAGTACGAGCTCGATTTTAATATTCGATCTCGTTACAATTTGGAGACTTAGTTCATCCTTTTGCAGAATTAAATTCAAATATTAATTTCAATACAATACAAACAAAAAAACAAAATAAAACACTTAGAATGTTTCTTATTGAATGACATGTTCATCAGATTCAATTACACCTGGCAAAGTGAAACACGAAAGCAAATTTTGTATAGGCGCCGAGAAACGAGTTTATGGTAAGTATATATATATATATATATAGGTATAGGTATACGATCGAACAGCTCCTCCCCTTTGAGGTATCATTCAGTCTGTCAAATCAGAAATTACGAATTCATCGGGAGAGAGAAGCTTCTGAAGAAGTTGCTCCCCTGATGCGGGATCTTTTAGTAGGCCTGTAAATCGAGACGTACAATTTAGGACCGGACCCCGATGACCGCAAGCACCTTTAATGTGTAATGTTGAAAAAGACTCAACATTACTTTACGTTCGCGTAATATGTTGTTATATACATTTAATTATCAGCTGCTCAAGCGTTTACACAAGGCTGGCTGACTTTTATCCAAATACCATATCTTTGCGAGGGAAATTCAATTTCAGCTTCGCGACTTTTTCCGCATGTTTGGCTATTTTTCTGAGGCAAATATATTTTTGTCGTCGTAAATATGCAGTTTGTGTAACAAATTGGCAGTGTGAGAGCACGCAAAAATCTATTCTTTATTGCTGATAATAATATGTCGGGTTGTTGAGTGTACCAAGTGAGAGTGCCGAAGAGGATCATACAAGTATTACAGTCTTTATAGCTGTAATGACATAAAACGCGTTCAACGCTGCGAGCCTCACTATTATGGTACGGCGCGCAGCAGCCTTGCCATTGAAAGTAGCAAGGCCGTTTCCTTCCCCCCTGTCTCCTCCATAATCTTGTCTTTTTCTGTCGATCTATCTAGACCCTCTTTATATACTTTCTTTCGTACCCTTTTTATTCTTCATCCATTTTCGCGGAATCATTATCAATCGATCATGCATTTAAGCATTAATTATGGTAATTTGATACGTATTAGCTCCTTAAATGAACGCTTTCATTCACTGAATTGAAGTCGCCGAACAAATTGACGCCGCGTATCTTAATTCATCAAAATGGTTACGTTCACGCGTGATAGAAAGTCGCTCAACACGTCTTCTCAAAATTTTTGTCCGGTGGCAACCAAAATTAAACTAGTTTTGGGTAATTTGAATTTCGGTGTACCCCGTCATTTTGATTAGATTTTTTACATCAGTGATTTCCACTCATTTTAAGTCGATTCCATAAAAAACGTTATTTCACATTACATGACACTGACACCAACCCTTCACTAGCGTTCTTTTAGCGGCTTATAAATTTATCTTATTTTACCCACACGAACGAAAATATGCTTCAAAATATATATTCGTACATAATTGGACATCTGTCAATTATAAAATTAAATAAATTGTGTAAATTGAATATAAAATTAATAAACATTGAAAAAAAAAATACATTTATATAAAAAATATAAATTTTACTTATATTCGGCAAATTTGTTTCAATGCGAGATTAATTTTTTCGAAACAAGGCTGTTTTCAATGATATTTTAAAACGAGACGTTTCTCAGCGATTTTTTTAAACGAGTCATTATTCGCAAAAGCCGTCGCAATAAAGTGCCGTTCTTTCTTTTTTTTGTATTAATTTGTTTTTCGAGTAAATCTGAAATGCGTTTATTACACACGACTTCTCAATTTGCCCCAGCTTGTTTAATAATTCAACTTTTAATCGCGCTCTCTTTTGTTCGAAATTCCACATAGCAATCGCAATTAAAAAGATACGTGCAAATTACACACGCACCTTTACGCTGTCACGTATATTTTATACCATTCTATTTGCGTTTCTGTTCGTACATAAGATTTGCGTGAAAATGCGATGAAGCTCGAGAGGATCTCACACGTTGTACATCAGTCTAGGATAAGATATACATATACGAAAAGAATAAGAAAATTTAGCGTCGTGCTAAAATATATATTAGTTTTATCAATACCGTTTGAAATAAAATTATTTCTATTGCAACAATAATAATCAACCAACAATTTTTCTGTATAAAATTTTACATCAGTTGTATTAGTTTTAAATCGTTTCAAATATTGGGATTGCAAATGAGGATAATCGAAATAATAAAAGATACGATTGGAAATTCCTTCGTCGAGTCAAAAGTGTCCTTGGTTGTCACTTTTTGGAACTTCCTTTATTGTAGTTTGATTATACCAGTGATTATTATTGCAAGCGATGCAATTATGTGACTAAGTCTGTGTAATCAAGCAAAGACGCAAACATATTATAATGGACATTTTTCTTACAAATTATTGTCACATAATAAAGCGCCGGATTCTTAGAAAAGAGAAACGCGCAAATCTGGGTTCAATTGTGATTTCGTCAATTAAATGTACTCGCGATTTATAAAGTATAAACATTTCCGAATTTGGATTTCAAGAACTTATCAACGTATGTGCTAAACTTTTCACTTCTGACGTGTCTAAATGTCAAATTTGACGATGAAATAAACTTTAATTTCAACTATAATTCTAATTACTAATTGCTCGTTTTTTTTTTTATTTTTTAGCGTGTTTTGATAAATAATTTGAAAGAGGTAGATAAATCTGCAGAAGAAAGCGATAAATAGATTCAGCTGTTAACCCCTATTGTTAACTATTTGATTATAACTTGGCAATTACGCACGTGATGGATCACCGTGACCTACAATATTTTTTTTTACCTTCTCCATTAAAAATTGCTCAGTATTGTTGGAATATTTATGTAAGGCCATAAAAATTAGTTTATCAACTTTTCGCGTCAGAATAATATATCATCCGAAATCACAGTTATTACTCAAGTAAATAGGCGCTGCAAGTGATATTCTTAGGAACAAGTAATCAAGAACCATTAAAAAGGTAATTCAAATATAGGAGGGAGCAAGTGTTTTCCACAAACCTCACTAATCATGATTGAGATTCAAAAATTATTGATCGATACTGTCATGCCTGTCCATCCTTCATTGCAAATGATTTCTTATCGGTGTGTTTAGATCGAACAAAGTTGAATCCTAACTGATGTTAGGAATGTCCATTACGTTATCCGACTGTCAATTTTGCATTTGATGTACCTCCACTTCTCATTAATCCCCTGACGTTTTAATAGTCTTCTGCCTCTTCATTTTCGTCGACTTCATTTATCTATGCTCAAAATAATTGATAATCAAATTCATCACCACCGTCATATAATAATTGGCCAAACAAAATTGATTGTCCATTTGAAAACCACACTTTATGAATCTAAATACTAAAGTTTTCGAGATTTATTTGAGAACACTTTTCGTTTTCGTTCAATTTAACTTGAAAATTAAGAACAAATTTATAACAAATTAACAAAGAAGAATTATAAAAATTTGTCAGAAAGGTCTCGGCAATTTCCGAAATCAAACTAACTTCCACGGAGGCGAGACAATTCATGACTGAAGAAAATTAAGAATCACCGATTGTGAACAAATTGGAAAGAGCAAAAAAAAAAAAAAAAAAAGAAAAAACTTAGCAATAAATAAATTATATAATTGATTTGAATCAACCTTGACCACGTTTTGTGGGATATAAAGGTGGTAGATCGCGGCTATGTGATGGATACAACTTGGCATCAATCATCGGATGATTTGAATGCTTTATATCTGTACGGCTCAGAAATATTATGAGTCACATTAATTGGTAATAGTTAATGAATAAGTGTATGATAATTGGTCGGATTTCGTGGTATAAGAGAGCGTTCGAGTGATTGATCTCGCGAGTTAACGTCAATCATGAGGATGCAACCGAATGGTCACTGTACATAAATCACACGATGTTGATGGCTGCCCCCGAGTCCCTACGTCTTAATTACTGTCGAGCGTTTTTGATTTGTGCTTTTTTAATTCAATTAAATCACGGTGACACCGCTCGACGGCCGGCGCATAATTCAGCACTTTGCAAACCGGAATTGTCCGTCGATGTATCAATGTCAATGGAAATTGGCGTTGGTGCGCGCGTCTGAATCAAAATAAGCGATACCCGCAAACTTTGTGCCCGAACTTGATTATGCCGATCACATCAAAATGATAATTCATTTTTTCCTCCCTGATCCTGTCGATAAATACACGTTTACGATTATCTTGTAAACACCATGTCGGATCGCCGATCGGTGTTTGTTATTTTTGCAAATTATGATTTATCATCGCGTCGAAGAGTGGACACTTTCAAAACGCATTGACGTCTTAAATTAAGACATCACTCAACAGACACTGGTGGTTTAAAAGTAAAAAGAATATTGTTAAATTAAATGACCCGAGCAAAGTTGTAAACTAATAATAATAATACCGACAGTTTGCAGACAGTAAAAGTACAAATTGCCTTTTTGCTGTTTCACTTGGTTCCGAATTCTTTTGAGTCAATGAGCGGAACAAAAAGGTCGTTTCCGGTTGGATCTGTACTGTTTGACGAAAAATCTTTTAATTACTCTTGTTTCTGTTTGAACGTTTTTTCATCGTCCTCTTTTGTGAAATTATCACTTTTAAACTCAATTTTCCTGGATGTTTTTTATAGTCATTTACATAATGGAGAAAAAAAAAAAAAAGAAGTCTGTTCAGCAATGCAATAAACACGTGAATAATTAAATCCCAAGTTGGTGTTTTAAAATAAATAACAAATCATACGATCATTTTGTTTTTAATAGCAAAATGCAGTTGGATAAATAGCGCCAAAGGTTCGAGATATGCAAAATATGTATAGGCTCATAAAAAAGTGAGGAATACCGAGAATTGAAGTATTTAAAGGGTTAAGTGTGAAGAAGCAGGAGAGGAGATCGTACCAAGATTGAGATATAGCGCGAGGAAACGAAGCGCGGACTTATAAGGCACGAAACAATGCAAGCTCGTGTCCAGTACAGTGGACGAGGGTTTATTTCATTACGATTAGATCAACTCGGCGCTGTCATAATTCAACGACAATTGCATATCTTCGTGGCGAAATTTTGATCTAATGAATAATCATGACACACATTCATCCTGCCGACTTTACCACCTAAGTCGCGTAATTAACATCGGTAAACTCGATAACAAGGGTGATTAGTGGTTCTATTGGCACCTCATTTTTGTGCAACATTCAGCTGGCCCATTTTTGAACTGACGAAACAACAAAAAAAAAAATAAATAAAGTTGTAAGATATAAAAATGCGGACGAAACATCAAGTCCGATATGCAGATTCGCCGGACCGGTGGCAGACCGCGCGTCGAGTCTTACGTAAATGATTGCACTCTCTATTGAATGACGCACGTGATGTTAAACAATTAGCGACTCGAATTATGAAATTGCAGGCAGAAAAAAATGCGTGTGCTAATTATCGAACGAGGGAATACCCTCGCGGTGTGAAGCGCCCTCGGAGACGGTTTTTATTGTCCCTCGCGCGCGGCAGGACCATTGGTCATCTTCTTGTCGGCTTTGTCTCGCGGGAGCACTTTGCGGGTGACAATGAATGCAACAAAAGGATGCGACGATGCAAAAGATATGTGAGAGATTGAACGAAAGAAAAAGAAAAGTTGATGGAATGCGTTAAAGCAATTTCACGCTCAACTCACCTTCGTCGGCTTCGGCGAAGGAATATACACGTGTGTCCCAAATTGTTTCACGTGGTCAATAATCGCATCTCGGGTCGGGTCGCCTAGCTTTGGCTCAGATGAAAAAAAGAGATCGGGGAATCCCTTTTCTGAAACACGCTGAATCGACTTTTCGGATCACTTAGAAGTTGTTCCTCGCGTTAATGCGATTGCGAGCTGGAGCTGGAACAGCTTGTGCCCTGCTGTATTGAACAACACCCGGTGTGTTCCACAGCGGCGCGGCTATATTCTGAAAATCGGTTTCCGATCGAGCCACGTTCTCGAGAGGGAGTAAGTTCCGAGGACGCGGATGGCTCCTACTTATAAAGACTTGGTCAAGACGTGGCTTCTCCAATTGGCGTGTGTCCGTAAGAAAGAATCGCACCGCGTTCAAGTGGAAGGGGACACAACCGTGTTTCCGTCAGTTACATGCCCGATGTTGTTACACATTACGTCAATGCATTGTCATCGGACGTACGCGTGCGTCCGATATTAGAAAACATTGCCTCTTTAACTCAAAAATTGCACTCTGCCACATTGCATCGCTGTCACACTCACGAGCATGCTCCTCCAATCGATGATCCAATCAAGGACGGCGTGACAATTTTTTCATTTTTCAAACAATTATCGCACAATCATTTTGCTAACAATTTAATATACAAGTATTCATATACATTTATCACAAACATTGTTATTCAAAAGGAGCAGGAATCCTTAATATAAAGCGTGACTTTGAATCCTGATTATGCATTTTTAAATATCCCTCGCAGCAAGTTCGATACAGTTTAGATACACTCGACTCGACTATAAATATGTTTGATAGCTTCTGAATTTACTCGGCATTCAAGCACCGCTCCACTGTGTAAACAATAATACAACAAAACAAACCAACATTCACCATTTTTTCATCCGAACATTCTGATTCAAACGTCACGCTTTTATTAGAGCAAGAGAAAAAAATAATAAACTTATTATCAACCTGTGCCATTAAGTGTTATATCTTATTCAGAGGAATCTCCAGTTCCATTTTGTAGCCTCTTCTTGTCTACGAGAAACCGTAAGGATCCTCCAAGGCTTTTGCATTTGTCATAACATTTCAAAACTATAGCGGACGTTAGGAGATCTTAATGTGCAAGTTAGCTTTGCATCGCAATTTCTCAAAAAGTCATTTCAACTTTGCTTTTTCATTTTCGTTCGTCGATTGCACGTTCAAAATAGCAATGCTATTCAAAATCGTATAATTAAATGAACATTTTATTTTTATACCGATGGTAAACAAATTAAGATTTACATTTTTACAACTTCAATTTTTTTTGTCAACCTTGTTCTTCACCCTTGTGGATAAAAATTAATTTTTGTATTTAAAAAGATTCGATAAATTTGTGGACCTGAGATATGTTGAGGTATCATGATTGATTGAAAATTGAGATGTATTTTGAGCCTCGCAGGTATAATATGTGTAATCAGACGGATTACATTTACAACATTCAATTTAACGGTTCGAAAGTGGTAATAACACTTATATTAGTCGACATTTATTCCGATCGTTTATGTTTAATACATGTGCCGCTGGAATGGACCGTTTGCTCAGTGTCCGCTGCACCATACAATAATGTGTTATAAGGATTTTACTAACTACATCTATCTCAATAAATCTACATCCACCGACATGAGAAGAGCTCAAGTGTAAAAGTAGTAAAACAATTTGTACAGCCACAGTAAATTATACGAGACAGATTACACGCCGGATGAACTATACATTTAGAGAAACAAATGTAAAATTATACTTTTTTTTTTACTTTTCTTTTTTTTACTGTTAAAAATAGCTTAAAAACATATTCTGTCAGCTTTATATAAAACAAATATCCAATTGTTATCTGATTATAAATATTTTTCAAAGTTACATCACTCGAAATATCACAACTTAATTGAAAGAATAAAAGTCACTTTTGAATTTTCACCAACGCAAACATTATGTCATTAAAAGTTATGTATACAATTTAATACACCTCTAAGGATTTTCACGTACATGTTTATTTTTATTGTTTTAATTATTGTTAAAGTGAGTAAATCGAAATTCCAAGAATCGTGATGCGACAAACGTGTTTTTTTGTAGTTTCTTGCTTCATCAAGTAAAATTATTTTTTCCTGCTCATGTAATTTGACAGAACGTACCCTATGATTTAGGTACGATACATTAATTTGAATGTGTAAAAAAAACATGAATGAATATTTGATCATTCCTCTTAGCATTTTTGCGCATCGCAGTTTTCGAGATTTCATTTTCGACTTGCACTTTCATCCGGAAGCCGTTCATTTTCTATTGACGTGCAAATTAGTCAGACGATCTAAGTGTCATAATGATTTAATTTAATTTGCGCTTTGTTTCTTCTTCTTCTTCACTTTTCATTCTTTTCCTCTGAGAATGAGATAATTGAAAAACATTTATTGATAACAGTATTCGCGGTTATACTCATCTTTTAATTATGATTGATTCTCTTGTACGATTTTTTCACTTCCGGTTGCAGAATGCAAGACGAGAAGAAAATAATAAATATATACAGCAAACGGAGCAAAACTGTCATCAGAAAAATATTTTATTCGTCTGCGCACATGTGAAAAAGTCGTTCTTACTTCGAACGTCCGACTGCTTGAAATTCACCACGTAATTGTGAGATATTTCATAAAACGTCATTTTCAATACAATGCGCTTTACAATCTTGTAAAAAATATATTTCATGTCGTAATAATTTTTTTTTTTTTAATTGTAATCACAATAAACAGTTATACATAATCACATTACTTTTATAACATTTTTCATTGGAATCACACTCAACAAAATTCACAGAGTTTTTCATCACGTATATAAATCCATGTCGAAAAACAAAACAAACAAAATAAAAAGTCAGAACACGTCTCTCAATGGCATCATTAATGTCTTAATTTTGAATTTCAAAATGAACGGAAAAAATGAAAATGATTTTATAGTTGAGTTATCATAATAAAACAGGTCGAATAGGTCTCGAACACCTTGGACGTAGGTTTTATCATGAAATGGGCATGTTGTACGAATGGTGTACACGTGGTAATTGCGCGCAATTTATAAAGATATTAAGGCTCGGATTGTCCGGGAGAGAAACTTTTGTGAGAGCGCGTCGTGTGCGCGAGCGAGAATAAAGTTTCGCGAAAGAATGAGAGGGTTGAAATATTTGGCCTTGGGATGGAATGATGCCGGTTTTATGTTTAATACAAAGCAAAATTCAGCTTGACAGGTGAATCGGTATCTGTGAGATGCGCGGTTGAAATAATTTATAAAAGGACAAGAGGGATGATGCTTCCGCAGGTTGTTACTTAGAAATGGAAAACCTTAAAAGCTCTTCCGCGCAAGTGGCCATAATGGTCGGTGCCACCACCAATGGTCGATATTTTTGTGCGGAAAACGCTGACGTTTATGGGAAGCCCCCTTGAGAAACGGTCCATTGTCCTCTGGCGGTGTTTGCATCGGGGCTATAAGGTTCAATGCTTCGGGTCTCTTTAGTGGGTGAAGAAAGCAAAAGTTCGTTGCGCGCAAGAAGGAAGTTTGTTCGCATGGTATTACACGCTATCTGTTGAATTAAGTGCGCATCGGATGAAGATTCACGTGCCAATTGACGACACGGATTAGTACATAAAGACAAATGATAATATCACTCTGTGTCCTAAACGCTACTCAAATCTTGGTATATGAATAGAGCACCGGGTGGTAATTGACTGATTGGAATTTCGCGATTGCATTATAATGGTGTCATCCTTCATGTGAAATCGTGGACCCCCCCGAGTGTTTATCGCGCGCCTCCCATCTCTTATTCGTTACAAAAAGCAATTACCGCGCGCCGTGCTTTTACTTTCATGCACGCGCAATAAAATCGGGTCAACTCTTAATAAGTCATTGGGTTGCTCATCTCACGACCTTTCCCACCCTCCGATTTTCATAATTCCCATGCAGATCAAGTAAACATTCGGAATGCGCTCCAGAGAGAGAAAGAGAGAGAAGGGGGGGGGGGACTAAGTGACCAGATAAGATTAAATTCTTGGCCGCGGCTTTTGAGCGGACAAAAAGAGCGTCTCTGGTAAGTGCGGCAGATTAAACATTTTTTTGCCGAATTAACACATCGGGAACGTGATTGAATGTTAAGTAGATCGCGCGAGGGGGATGCCAAATAAGAATTTGAAGGCTCTCGTGTTGTCAAAAAATAAATGATAACGCGCGTTTAATGATATATCGCTGTGCGAGCGAGAGGCGGACGAGAAAAGTGTCGGCGCGGCGCCGCACTTCCTTTGACGCGCGGGGCAGTTTTAGTTTCTGCGAACTAGCGCAAAACAAGTCACAGAAGGATGTCATTTGCCGCGTAAGTGGATACCATTCTGAAGATTCCCGGCAATGTTCGCGATAACGAGGACATTTTCTCCGTATCGAAATGAATAACCTTTAATCAAAAAGGACAAAAATCGTCCAACAATTTTTACGACCGCGCGTATTATTTAACCTGTACCATATAACCAGTCGTGTTTACTCCGGTTCCAATAAATACACACTCGCCAATCAAATTATCAATCGTTGTGTCACCCCCTTCAATCTCTCTCAAATGGATGCAATTTGCATTATATAATTGTATCACACGCAATGTCACCAGATATAATTTTACATTTTCATCTGTCCGGATTCGTCATTTGTTTTTCCTTATTTTCTTTTTCATATTGGAAATAAAGTTTCCGAGAAAGACATCTTGTTTATACAAGAATGTAAATTCAAATGTAACGTTCAAAGTTTTTTTTCCAAGTGCTGGGGCAAAATTGCCCGAACCTTTCTAGTTTACCTGGTTCTGGGGAAACAAAAAGACACCCCAGGCAATTTATGTACCATAAATGGCAGCATATATGTAACAAATATGGTAAAATGTTAACTGAATATATGGCATCATATCTATGACATATGTTTCTTTTTTCCTGGACCGTGTACATTCACAATTTTCTTGAAAAAAAAAAAAGTGCCGGATAAAAATTGTCCGAACCTTCGTGGTCAACTGTTCTGGGGAAATAAAAATGACAGGCTCGTTACGCGAGTTTGGATCGTAATTCAAGTTTCAGTAGCAGTGGATGTTCGCGCTAACTCGCCGAGTCATTGAGCCTTCGAGAAAGAGAGCAAACAGAAGCAAGAGAAAGATCTGATGACGGATGGATCATTACTGTGACGTACAGTTCGCGTTATTACACACGTACCCGTTCATTAAACGTGTACGTAAAAAATAAATTTAATTTATCGACTTGTACGACAAGTGTTTGGACTACCATGTAATTGCAATTTTTTTTTTTTTCATCTTGGATTAATTTGTTAATCTTATCCTTTTAATGCGAGACAATTATTTATAGTGCTAAGGAGTAATTAAATGTTGACTGAAATGATGTTGTTGCAAGTCATTGTGGGTTCGTTCGGATGGAAATAGAAGGATGTTCGATGGGCATGTGAACAAAAGCGACGCTTCTGGTTGGGTTACACATAACTAAGATATGAATAATTACTACAAGTTCGGATGAGTTATCAACATTGTCGCTCACTCTTTGAAATTCTCTTTGACTTCCAAAGTTACACTCAACATAATTTTGGAAATGTTAAAGCGTGTTTATATGAATAATCACTACAAGTTCGGGTGAGTTAACAACATTGTCGCTCACTCTTTGAAATTGCCTTTTACTTCAGAAATTTTACTCAACATAATTATTTTTTTGGAAACGTTAAAGCATGTTTATCTTACAAAACGAAAACGACAAAACATTTTTTTCGTTTCAAAAATCATATGCTTCTCGCGAAGAGGAAATGAACATTTTTAACTAAACTCTCAAGTTTTAATTCAAAAAGTAAGATAAAGTCATTAATTTATATTTATACTAATTGCAATAATCGCATCTCGCATCTGGTTTATCGTGACTAATTGCAATAATCCAACCACATATTGAAGTACAAAAGATTTATCAGCGTACAAACATCTGACATTGAAATTTTATATTCGAGAAAAAGAATTTGATTTCATAACTCAAAACTCTTATTTTTTGTATAATTTATTCACTATTTTCACCTTCGTTTGCTTTCATGGAACAAGTTGTGATGATGACTGTTGAACTGAAAATTTTGTAAACAACCGACTGAATCTGGCTGAATGAGTCAAGGTCAATTATCAGTTGAAAGAATCGATAAAAAGGATGGTATAGGTACAGCATATAATATACCCAAGAGGTGCTCGATGACGTGACATGTTTGGTGTCAAGTATCAAGGAATCTCCACACTTACGCGATTTATTCGTTCGTTGCAGGAATTCTTCTTTATAAAATCGACCATTGAATTGATTTTGCATCTCCCTGTGATTTTCACCTCAGCGACAAGAGACGGTATGCATTGATTGACGATCGATACAAAATTGCTTTTTACCCTTGAAAAATAGTATATAGTATATGTTTATGAGTAAAACTGTTTATTGCTATGATTAATAAGTGGAAACATTGATTGGAAGAAAAAAAATTAATCGATGCGTGGGATGAGAGATTTATCGGCGATGAAATATTTTTTGACATTGATTATTAATTGAAATGCAGATTCGCCGCTTTAAAAGTAATGGCACGTATACTTTTCTGGCCGCTTATATTGTTTGTCGCGAGCATATTCACTTTCTCATATAAATAGAAATGAACTCCATGAACATGCATTTTATCAAGATTTAAATTCTTGCAATCAGTGTAAAACGTGCAATCGCTGACACATCACGTGTTATCATCACCTACATCTATCAGTTTTTTATTCATGTCACTGGCCACGAAAAAAAGTCCGCATTTGCATAGGTGATACATCGAAAAATCTAATTCTTTAAATCAAAGCTCGGACAAAATGTTAACAGATATATTTCCCAGCCTGTTTGCGTACACTCTGCGACAACATTATTTTCACCGCGACACGATAAAACTTATATTAATATATATCGTTTGATTTGCATTAAATTATAGCCTCCTTGAAAGCTGTTTTGACAAGTTATTTGCACCGCTTCCGGTTCTAATTTATCTATTTGCGACGAACGTCGAATTATTTTGATGTTTTGCAGCCGCGAATCATCATCCTAAATTATTTCTTCCCGCCAGCGCGGATGCACTTTTTTGCATAATTACGTTCAAGTGCAATTAGACATGATTTGAAGATAATCTTTGAATGAAGATCGCAACGTGTATTACAAGAATCCACACTTTGATCCAACGATTAGCGAAAACCAGAATTCTTCGAGTGCAAGTTTCGTCTTTAGTCCGAAATTGCACTCCCGTTCCTGCGCATCATTCTTTGCATTCCGGTAACACACATTTTTTCCGCAGTCACTCGGGGTTTTTTTTTTTTTTTGTTACGCGGCAAGAAAAACTTATACGTAATAATAATTCTCAAATTTGTGTGAATTTTTACCAAACTGTTTCATAAAGCAGTGATAAAATGACAATTTGATAGAAATTATCAAATTGTTTGGTAAAAATTGAGGGCCCGGATTGAATAACCGGTCGAGCGTTCGGAAAGCCCTCTTTTTAAATCAAGAAAGTATCCAAAAAATGGTTGATTTTGATATATACTTTGAGTAGCAAAGTTGTTCAGTAGATCAAACAAAAACAATTTTGTAACTTAAAATCCAAAATTTTTTTGTTTTGAAAACATAACCTCTCGAGCACTCGACCGGTTATTCAATCCGGGCTTTCAATTCTACTCAATTTTATAATTTCGAACAATATTTGGCAACGTCGAAAGGCTCTTCTATTTTTATATTTTGTTGGTTTGAAATTTACTTTGGATGGAATTGAACTCAAATCCCTCTACGCTCGAAGCCTGTCCTGAACCATTGGTCCTCTTCGTATATAAATCGTAATGTAAGAAGGCCTATATAAATTGCGTTTAAAAATCTAACCTAAAAGTTTGTTTATGTCGCTTGCGCGCTGGTATACAGCGCACATTTTTATCAAACGCACTTAAGTATAATATTTCTAAAACTCTAAATACTTTTTATTGAACACTCAAATAAAAATGTAGAAATTCTAAATAATTTTTATCGCGTGTTGTTTAAAATAAAAAACGAATTCAATAAAACCAACAAAATAGGCATTTTATCACTGCTTTATGATACAGTTTGGTAAACATTCACAAAAATTTGAGAATTATTATTACAAATTTTCTTGCCGTGTATTTTCATCCATGATTCATTTCAACTTGTAATTAATTATTATAACACACTTTTTAGAGTACGACTTTTTGTGGAGCAATCAACGTGCTAATCTCCATCAATCTTATTCAAGTGTTTAGATTTTTTTTTGTGTCATTGTCGCGGCTATCAAAGTCACCGACCATGGAGTATAACTGAAAATTGATGATACCATATACAGGGTGTCCCATAATTGTTTTGCTACAATGCGAATATTTTCAAGTAAAAATTCAAAATTTATTAACAATGATTATTTCTAATCATTTGCAATTAAAATTGTTGCTGACCAATTGTTATTTCTTGTCCAGTAAAATTGGATTATCATTTCATCGGTGTGAATAAATTATCGGCCTAGAAACTAATGACTGAATGGTGAGACAATAAAATTTGTGTCTGCAGTTGACAAGATGATGCAGATTAGTTATCAATTAACTCATAATAATAATAATTCAGTTATTAAAATTCTATCGCATTACTATTTATCACAGCACATTAAAAACATACTTAGTGGGACAATGTACTCGTCCTTGCGTTTTGTTTTTCTTCTACAATCCCATCAGCTGCGAGCAACTAAGATATGTAAATGTGGCAAAACCATATACAGGGGTTAGCAATCGTAATTGGAGAAATGCGTAGATTTAGAAACTCATATGCTGTAAACCAGATAACATCCGTTCGCTTCCTCGTGTAATCTCGTCGTGTTATTATTAACTAATTGAGTGTATTGATCAACTTAATTTACACATTCTATAATGTGTATAGTCGCAACATTAAATTCTAATTAGCATCGGATAGTGAAAGCGTTTACGTTTTCCTTTTTCCTTTTTATTTCAAAAAATCCAATTCAAAATAGAAATAAATTCAAAAAAATATCTAACTTTTGAAAAAATGGATCTATTTCTGTTCTTGTGGATCATAATTTTTCTTACTTTATCTTTTTGCTATTTTTCTCAAGTTTTTTTCCCCCATATTATTTATGATGTTTAATTGACTTGAGAATGGAAGAATTCTTTGTAAAAATAAGATGAGACAAAATGTTGATTGTTTTTTTTTCCTACTGAAATTAATTTTTTACAAGAAATCATTGTTCCGTATGAAATTAATTGCAATCAAGACATGTTGTTTTTGTTGTCGCAGTTCGCGACTATCGTTGCACTGGCATTATTAATGAATCGAAGATTCCTCCTGCTCGTAAAATCTAATTTCACTTTATCAGGTGCATCTCGTGCAAAAATCAAACGAACCGTGGCGCCACCGTTAATACAATCCCTCAAGGCGCGATGCTCTCCGCGACCGTTGTTCTCTACACGAATAACAGATGAACCGTTAAAATATTCCATCTTTGCCGGGGAGTCGATTTTAAATGAATATGCATCTGGCGCAACACTGATACGAATTTCGTTCGATTAGCATATTGGCGACATGCAATTGCCGATTGCGCGGATCCAAATAAAACAATTAAGTGCATTCCCATGAATGTCACGAACACGACAAAAAGTCTCTAATTAATTCCCCAATGCATTTCTTTGCTTGGTTACACGAACATTTGTTTTTTTTTTATTACAGTATAATTACAGTAATACCGTCTAAGAATCCAAACTATGCCGGCCAATCACAGGCATTACCGTCGTTCTTGCGTCTGATTCTAGTTTTGTATTAGTGATTGACGCGGCGCAGCTTCAATATTGATGCAAAAAGCAGGAGAAATATTTTGAAAAATGCTCGTACAAATTGCAGCACGATTTTCATCCAGCATTTCCATATGGAGAGCCAGTTCAAAAACGAGATCTTATTGTCTGCAATGCAGACAAATAATTGAAGCAAAGAAAATAATGTAAAAAAATTGTCCTGCGCTGTTTGATAAATTGTTGACAAGTAAAATAAATGCATACCAAGAGAATTCAAAATATGGAGCGCAGTGAACCATTTCGTTACTGAATAATGTAATTCTGAATTAATTATAGTTTTTAATTATTTAAACTAAATTTAGTTAAGTTATGTGTAAATAAAAAAAAAGCTAGAACATTTTTTCAGTAAAATTTGGAAATACAATTTTTATTTGGACATTCTAGTATACTTGTTGCAATGGTATATGTGCTAAAATTTTAAACCGTATATTTTTATTTTATATTTGTTCTTTTTTTTTTTCATTCGTCTTATTTATTTGTTAGAAAATAATTCTAGTAAAATTGCGAAACAGTTAAATACGATAACTATTAATTCATTCAATTAAGATAGAGAGGAACTGGTTGATTTATAGTCTCAAGTTTCAGTAGTTCACACTTATTTTTGTGATTTCTTGGCGCACTGGTGAATGATTTATATTGAATGATATCGGTATTCGTCCAGGTATTCCGAGCACACTGGACTCGTTCCTTCTGAAAAATTCATCCAACAATCTCATAAATGATGGCAATCCGAGACACCATATATACTCGATGTGTACTTCTACTATACGTATCGCCAGTTCCTTCTGTACAGAATGCGAAAATACACAACACGATTTTGGCTCCGTGCAAAAACGCGCTTGGCCTATATCTGTTATTGCTCTATACAAATCAAAACCGTTTTTCTGACATGATCAAACTTTTATTCAATACCGATGAAAATATTGTCATTCACTTGGTCTTGTAAGTTTTCCATCCAACCCAACAAGATTATTAAAAATTAAAAATTAAATAAAATCACAAAATTACACGCTTGTTTTTCAAATGGGGCAGTGCTAATCATCGGCTCTAATTATATATCTGGATTGAGATATATATCAACACCAGGCGTGAATAACTGCACTGCAAACCATACAATAAACTTTTAAAAATGATTATTCACGATTCTCATATACTTTTTGTTCTCTGCCCAGACGCGATAAAAGTAAAACTTGATTAACTTTTGTTTTTTTTTAATCAACTTTATTTTTTTCACCACCATAAAATTCGTTTCTCAGATCAATGCCGGAAAGAAAATCCAACAAAAGAGTCTCATTTGGTTGATTGAGGGGAAAAAAAAATGTATACATTTATAGCAAAAATCAGTCGAAGCAGGATAAAACGCTTTTCTCACAGATGTCAAAGTGTGATATACCCAATTGAGGTAACAGAGCGAGCGCGGTTTACTGACGTAGTATAAGAAAGCAATGGGCGACCGTGAAACACGTGCCAGCGGTTTCCAATGCAATTATATTAACTGTGAAAATGGACGTAAGGTTGTAGGCACAAGCTGTGGTCGGCGCCAAGATTCGAGCACGTGTTATGTGTCATATGATGGTGTTTCATTGTATCTCACATCGTCCAAGGGTATCACAAATTAAAATCGGCGAAACGAAAAGAGAAAAAACTGTTAAGTATTTTATGAAAAAAAAAAAAAAAGTGACTCACTGATCTATCATGTCGAAAATCTAAAATCTCATGTCAAAAGTATATTTTATGAAAGCGTTGATAGATGCATCAATGCTAAGTTATTAGAGATTTCTTATGAAGATGGTATTTTAATAACCGATTCACCTCCGACGATCATTCACGAGCCATTGCGTCATCTATTAAATCGTCGCGCATTTTCACGTCCGAGGATTTTTCGCAATCTGATAAAACCAAAAGTGATTTTGGAAAAACCGATATACATCTTAAATGTTTAGACAAATAGGGAAAAAAACGTCAGTTTTAAAAATTCTTAACTAAATGGTTTTGCAGCGACGCAAAATAAATCACTTTTAATTTGTAACTTGGTGATTTTACAACTTGAACATATTTCAGTTGTTCTCATTCGATAGGTTTTATCTTTTTGTGACCTTTTTTTTTTTTTACTGCTAATACTATGATGCAGTTCAAGTTATCTTGAGGCGTCATATTTCTTTTTATTTTTGTTTGAATCAAAATCTTGAGTTATGTTAGAGTGCAGAGTGCATTTTTTGATAATTTTATTTTTAGGGCCAATGATTAGCCCGGTAAAAAGTTTGTGTCTAAGAGATAGCAAATTGTGTATTATCAATAGATTCTCAAGCATTCGTCTTGGAGTGTGGAATCATTTTAATAAGACGATTAATCATTATTGCCGTGTTTATTCAGTGTTGGGGTTGTCGCGCATGTGTACATATCCAGCGAGATAGTAGTTTTTTGATTTTATGCCCGAGTATTTTATCATCGGCTCGTTATCGAAAAGTATGGGTTATCGCGGCAAACGGGCGCTCGCGCAATCAAGCCCTAAGCCTGTTTATAACTCCGCACTCGCGTCTTCCTCAATGTTTCTGCTTGTTGTGTTGCATCTTCGTGCTCGGGTCTCTTAACTTTGATCGCAGTTATTCTTATATCAAAAATACCGAAGCTCCAACATCCCGAGGCTGCCATAAAAGATTGAATTATTATCCAGAAAGGAAGCCATTCAGAGGGCTCTTTTATTTTTGCATATTATCCTTTTATTCTGCATCAACATTTCCTACATGTTTCGGCCGTTCCTATTTTTATGTGAAAATTGTTTGTAAGTAGATTAAAAAATGTGTTGCGTTGCTTTTGTGGTACGAAAGTTAAAAAAAAGGACAAATTTTTGTATCGACCAGATGTTATCGAAGATGTTCAATTGAATCGAAAGATCCTATTATGTTGTTGAAAAGTGATCGGTTTTATGGATATATCATCTTTGAGATTTGCATTCGAAAAGTTGACCGCATGCACCGTTACCTTTCCACGTTTTATGTTCCCACTATCGACGGAAGCATGGAGTTTGACCAATCAATGTCGAGTTCACACGTTGATAGTGAGAACGTTTCCGGATTGAGTAAAGTTGATAATGACTGGGTCGACTGAAGCTTTTACTCTCGGATTTAGATATGAATCCAACACAAAGATAAACCTGACGCGTGCAAGTTCATAAAGTGTAGGTACAGTTGCACCGCGGCGATCCTTTTTCAGTTTCCAGAATGTGCTTTAAAATCGCAGTTTCCGTTATGCCAAACACAAATGCTCCCTACACACAAATCTTATCCTACATTTCACATTTTTGTTACATCCAATTTTTATTCCATTCATTTGAATTGCAAATTTTAATACAATTAATCGATGCAATTAATAACACCAGAATCAATTAAATTTTGAAATTTATAATTGCGGCGCAATTTTTTGTTTCCTTATACCTTTGAAGCCTGCCTGTCAAAAAATGTAACCGACATGGTCCACGCAGTGGTTGTTGCACCTTTAATGCAGCATCAGCATATTTTTTTAATCTTTATCAATAGAACCGTTACACATCAAACGAAACTGTCATTGAAGACATTGGGGCTTGGTGTTTATTGCGAAAATAAATTCAGCCGCCAATCAGTCAATCATCCTGATTTGCAAATAAGTTTGAATCCAATTGAAGGTGATTATAAGAATAAATTTGATTTTATGGTGGTAAAAATAATGACTGCGACACAGGAAGGCCATTGATACCAGATAATTATGATCTCATGAAAATTTGCTATACGACATCGATTACATGTTGTGCTGCGTAGCAATTCAATTTAATCGTGCTGTATGGTTAATAACATTATTAGTTATTTAAACCTTCATTGAAAAGCTATTAAAGTGCGTGCGGTCCGAGGAATAATCTGCCCATAAATTTCGAGATGATTGCATTAATAGTTCTAGTGTTTGCAAAAACGTTGTTGACTGCTTTTTAAAATAAAAGAAAATTCTTTTTTTTTTGTAAAATAAAACTAATTGAAATGAGTATTAAAAGTAAGATGAAATTTGTTGTTGTTTGTAGAATTGAAGAATAAAAATATTTCGCGGACTTTTTGAAAATGTTAATCCCGACTAACGGAGTATGAGAAGTATCGGGTATTCCCCCGACGCTGGCATGATAATGTTTCATAATCAATTTGACGATCTATTTCTGCTCATCTTTTTTCACCAGAAGCCCGGGCAACATTTAGATGCATTAATGTAGATTGCATATTTGAAACAGCGCTCCCTAGATCAGATATGTAAATAGGAAGATGGCTTTTTTTCTTAGACTCATAACTGTTGAGTTTGCTTTCCTAAATAATGCTTCGAATTGGATTGCAAAAATTCTTATCAAAATGCAACGTCGGCGGCATCACACGCTGATGATCAGTTGGGATTTGAAAGGAGATGAACATTCATGAAATAATTGTTTGTTTGTTGCACGTTGAAAAAAAGGAGAGGAACGCTCCGAGTGAAGGACACGCGTTAATTAATAATAGAATTAATGGGCAAGTGGGATCACACGGGACCCATAATCTCCGCCCGATAACACTTTCAGTTACGTCCCTCGTGAGGTTGCCATCAGCAGACCCAAGTCACGTTTGTGCTTATACCTGAATGGATGCAGAAAATTCACGTCACGGTGGGTGCATTTCTTTCGTCCACAAAGGGGACACAGTTAAACGTATATTTATACATTGCCGCTTTTGTTTATATAACAAACTTCGCTGCAGCCCATTTACATATTTTTGGCCGCGCAATGAGTCAACAAATTATGCCCGCTAACGGTACAGCTCAAAGCGAAGGACCCTTTTCTTTTTAGATGTCCGCGCGAGCATATATTTTATTTTCAAATTCCGCGGGCCAATTTCTCATCGCTTAATTGAACGTCGCAAACGTCAATTAACTCGTCGAAGCAGTCACTAAATATTTGACATGGGCAAAATTAATTATCGTAAAAAAGCGGCGCGATAAGATCGGTGCAGAAATTCGGGCCAAAAAGAGAGTCAACGGGGGTCAACGGACCCCCGGCCAAAATAAGTATAGGCGTGCCAAAAACTCGGCGATATTTTGCACAAAGGACCTTGGCCCAGTGTAACGAATCGTTCGGAATTTGCTCAGTGCCCGGTCATGAACTTGATCTTCAATTCTGGCTTTTATTATTCGCAGCACGGGCCACATAAATGATGAGGGTGCATGCATTTAATGCCAGTTGGTGTTGCATAATGCGCGACTGAATACAAAACTCGCTGGACGTCGTTGCTTCGATTTGATTGCTATCCAATTTGAACCGTCCCATCAACTGCTTAATTGCTCACGAATCTCACGTTTTTATGAATGCTTAATTCGCGCCACCTTCCACGGCTTACTTAATTGGGCTACTGTGGGATATATTGTATTGTAGTACAGAGCGTCTGCGGATCTACTTACATCGCTTCATTTTTAGACCTTTTATTTTCTCCTAAGACAAAAGCCTTCGTTCGTATTCAACATTTTGCTATGATACAAGTTTTAAAAAGTCTATCTTATCTACTGTGTTCAAGTTTTCTCTTCAAAGTACAACCTTGTTTTCAAAATTCAATCATATTTATACGTTAATAATAAGAAATTAATGAATAAAATTTTAATTTTGCCAAGGACGTGACAAAAAATACATGTATAAATATAGTTTCTTATCTGTTGGCTATTTATGGATGAAAAAGAAACCAAGCGAGGATGAAGAAGAGAAAATGAACAGGTCGCGCACCTGTTCGGGGTACAAAACCTTGCAACCGGTCTAAATCTTGATGTCCAATTAAGGGTGATTAAAAAGTGTCAACCTGTGTCAAAATCAGGTTTGGCCTCTCTGTTGATGCAAAAATATTGACAAACATCGTATAAATAACTGTGAAATGTTTTTGTTTCGACTAGGAGTCTTGCCTCTTCCAAGTCCTTGACGTCCTTGAATCTCTCCTTGTTAGAAGTTTCAGCAAAATCAATATTTATCTTCGCTTTTCAATGCAGCTTCCCATACAAAAAGTATACCCAGCATCTTGACCTACATTTTTTTCAAATTTCTTACGGCTTACAAATCTTTTGACATTTTTTTAGTTTAATCATTTTAATTCTCGACAGATCTAATTTTCATGTTCGAACTCTAATTTTCATCATCCACTTTTTTCTTTGAAACTAGTGTAACACTTATTTTTCCAATTTTATAAAAGTAATTACAATGATAGATCTATACGATACAATTTGTAATATATTATTTTTTAATTAATCTGTTGTTCCGCTCGCGATAGTGCAAGTTAACAGGAAGTGTAGCCTTGTTTCAAGAAGTGTAGACCGATACCATGGAGAAAAGTTCAATCGTACCTTGAACAATCTTAACCTCGGGTCAAGATCAACGAACCCTAGGTGTGAAAGACTCGCGAGAAAATACCAAGATATGCATACAGACTGGATAAAGATAGAAAAAGCAAGCTCGATGTACATATATGTCCCACTACTAAGTGCTGTCTCTCCAAAAGTTCGGAACCGTGAACAATAAAACAAACTATCAATAGATCTATCTCTAACTGAGTTACATCAATTCAATTAGTTCCAAATTACTTGAACCGATTTAATCATTCCTTTCGAAGCCTTATTTTTATAATTTGTCCAATCGATACCTAATTTACACACACTTGTGGAAAAATATTTTGTAAATAAATTGTCGAACGTTCAATTTGTCTACTTATTTATTAATGAATAACGGCAATGCAAAATATCTTCATTATTACAGAAAAATATTTTTGCTTTCAATGCCATATATACAGGTCAAAAGATGTTATTATGCACTTTTTTTTATATACACAATATTACTATGTCGGTTTCTACAGATTTCACATAGCTCTTGTCTTAAATATTGATCCAAATGTATATTTTGACGCCAGCAGCGCAGGTTTTTATTCATAAATAAAATAAAAGGAGTATTATTATATCGGAATATAACTTGTTCTAGTCACTAATGGGATGTACATTCACAAAGGCTCTTATTTAGAGTTTAAAAATATGTCGCGCGGTTGAGATAATTTGTGCAAAAAAAAAAAGGACAATTCAAACACTTGTGTTTATGTATTCCAGTTGCTTTTAGACATTTTTATCTGAACATTACCAGAATCATTTGAAAATAAAATTAAAATTTGCGTTGTCAGAAAAATGCAGTACTTCGATTCATCACCTACTATTCAACCTATTTGTCATGTTCTTAACATTATAATTTATCACAAATAATCGTACAATTTTTTTCCGCATAATTGACTTTTTTTTTTTACTTTGCACACATACTAATGTCCACTTTTTATTTCCTTCTTTATTGTATTTTTTTTTCAAGCATCATAAATGTCACAAACCAAATCTGACAATTCAATAACGAATATCATTGACACATAAAGTGAGAAATGCAATTTCAACATTGAATCACGTTTTCATAAAAATCATCACACGAGTAATTCTGTTCTAATAAAATATATTAGTTATACAAGTGTAAAAAAGTTGATATATAGGCCTGTTATAGAGATAATTTGTCTGATTGAAAACAATTGTTTAGTGTATATACAGTAGAAACTACGAAAATCTAAATCTTTGCTCCTCAAAATTAATTTGCTGATAAACAAATTTTTTTCTGTTTTTTTTTTTTTTTTTTTTTTTTTTGATAAAAAGATATGGTACAAATAGATAATATTAATATGTAGGCCGTTGTTTGTACGGTTTATTGAAATAGAAAATAGAATAAAAAAAGTTGATAAAAAACATTAAAAAATTCATCTCTGTTACAGAAAACGTATTTTTATCAAAGTTCTACAAGTTGAAAGTCTTTTGTTTATATAAAAGTGTCCACATAAGCGCGGTACCCTGTTTATATGAATCATGGAAGCATCAAAATCACATCTATTTAGAAATAGTTCAATACTGTCAATTCACTTTACAGCGAATAATGCAGAATATAAAATAAAAGTGATGATAAAATATATTAAATTTACAATTTTTCATTGCTCTAGACCCTTTAGATTAAAGTTTTTTGAGGTCGGCCAAAAGTGATTATTAAGTCGTTGAAAAAACATAACAATAAAAAGATCGCCTTTAAAAATGTGTACTTTGATCGCAAAGATAAAATTTACACCTTCCGAATAAAAATTGAGATTACATATTTGCGGCTGTCATTTCTACTTTATATTGAAATTCGACATGGTTCATCTAAATTTCAAAAAACAATGAATCTGATAATTTCGTACTCATAAATCTTGTGACGAATATCGTGTTGTATACTTTGTCATTAACATGCTATTAAAGTGACAAACAGAAGGACATTCATAAATGTTACAGTATAAATTTGCACAAGGCAAAGTTGTTACGCGAAACAACAATACTTGACGCCTTTTGTTATACTTATAAACAATTCTCAAAGATGTAAATTTAATTGTGTTATGTATACTTTATAAATTGACGAAATTGAACCCACCATTTTTAATTAAAATAAGATGAACGCACTCAAAATATTCAAAGTCCTGTGTAATTTCATGTAACTTAAAAACGTTGATATATAGAGGGTATAATTAATATATAGAAATGTGTTTATCTAAACTTGCAATGTCGTGAATCAATGTATAAATTGCATGTTTTTCAAGTCTTTTAATGAATAACGCATTCAATTTAGCGCAGATAACAACGCGTTATCTTCCAGGCCGGCTAATTAGAGGCCTGAAAAATCTACGAAACTCGTGCTATATGAACAGCATTATCCAGTATCTGAATAACATAGCCATTTTAGCGGAATATTTCAACGAAAACTAATATTCAAATGATCAAACAAATTTAAATGGCATGCGGGGCCGATAAAGTATCACGGGTCATAAAGCTGTCATTTGGTCAATAAAAATATGAGACTGGGTGTATGAGATTTGAAAAGGAATCACTAGAAAGATTTCACCAGAAACTGAATGAAACTACAAAGCCACGTTCAATCAAAGCTCTGTGATATCACATTTGTTTGTTTTTTTTTACTAGTTTAAATCCACAGTATGTTGCGCGGTACATGTGAAAATGATAGCGTAACATGAAATACTCAACAGATTTACAATATCTTTGGCGCAATCTTCTAGATGCACACTTCTTGTTGATTATATAAAGCAAATTTGTAAGTCTACCAAGTATTTTGAGATTGAAATTCAGATTGCAAAAAAAAGTTTAAGTGAACATCACAGACAACGAGCGCCTACTTGCTTTTTTCACTCATTGATTCCAAATCAATACGTGGATAATCTTGACGTTAATCATAATACAATTTGGTTAATTCGTAAGTCCATTTGTTGAAATATATATTACCATTTCTTATCAAAAAATTACGGGTCGAATCGTTTTGTTGCAAAAAAAAAAAAAAAAAAAATAAAAATTTCGGAGAACAAAATGCAAAAATAATAAATTAAAATGAAAACGAAAACAATGTGTTACCGGAAACACCAATAATAAGAGGCGTGGGATCGAAGACAATCGACAGGGACAAATGATATTTAGTTAGTGATATAAAACTGATGTCGTCGAAGAAACGTTAAATCGGTGAGACCGGAAATGTCGTTGGATGAAAAACCATAACTAAAGGTTGTGTATGCGGATTCCTCCGTTTGGCAACGCAGCTTTTTAATAGCGGTAAGATTAAAGCGGAGTTAAATAGTAAAGGTATACGAGACACGCGACGTATCTCACGGAATGCTTTTATGTAGTCGATCTGACATAAAAGAGTAGGTATGGAGTGGCTGTGTTCCTATGATTCGGCTTCAATTTGTCTTCGAGCTCTTGCCAAGGAATGATACGTACAGCCTCATCGTCACACTCGAGCCAAGAGCCTGCGTGTTTTTCTTGACAGACCCCGCAGCATTCCAGGCCGCGACAACCTGTCCGCACGGGCTGCTCCTTTGTCTCGTTGGTGCTTTGCTTAGGGCGAAGAAACTTGCAAAAAAGCTTTGTTTTGCGGGTTTTGTCGGCTGGGCTGCTCTCAGCCTGATGGTTCGCTTGCTGCTTATTATTGCGGTTGCAATGTAGATACTCGTTGTAAGCGGAAGCTTCTGGGAGTTTGGTATAGGCCACATAATGGCCAGCAGTTATCGTCACACCTTGATGCATGATTACCGAGTAAAGATTGTAGGTATGCCGGGACTCACGACCGCCTGACGCGCTTCGCTGCGATTCGTTGCAACAATCCACACAGAAGCATTGTAAGATCGGAGGCGTCGGCATGTAGTTGATGTTCTTTTCTGTGGAACTGTTACAGTATCTTTTTGTTCAGTTCATTCATCCCCAAGTGATTTATTCGAATTTTCAAATAATCGCCAATGTTTCGCTTTAATTACAACAACAAAGTGATTTCAAGATTGAATAAAAAAGAAAAAACTTGTCTTACCCAACTGTTGTGGAAAATCTTTTAAGCTGAAGGATGAGCAGTCTAGGAAGCACTGGAAAGGAAACAGCTCGTTTCGCTTCATTTTTTCGAAGACATATGGAACACCAATACTTTTCTGTTCCGCATAAAAGTTCACTGGTTACCACGGCTCTTTTGTACCTTTCATCGTCGGTTAAAGTTCTATCAATATCTGAAAAGGTGGACAACCTTATTATTTCAAGATTCTGAAATTTTGAAAAGTCATTTTCGAATTGTCCGAGGCAAAAACCTACCGCTACTATCCATATAACAATCCGCTTCAATTGGAACACAAATATCGCTGAATCGTTCTTTTGTCTCGGTGACATTTTCACATTCTATACAAGTAGTTCGTATCAAAGTGACACCCTCAAAGTCTTCGGTGATAAAACAGTTTTTGCTCTCTTGTTTGAGCGACGAGATGCTCCCGTTGCTTTGTTGATGGTCCACATGCCCATTTTCCACGGGTTTGCACTGAATTGCACCGTTTGAGTTTGTAGTGAGTAACATTTGATTCAAGTTTTTTGATTTCTTCTTTTTCAACGATTTACGAGTGTTTCTTTTAGCGGCATTATTACATTCAGGTTGAGAGTCAGTTATAATGTCTACACTAATGTCGGAATTTCGGTTTCGTTGGCCGAACAAAGTTTCCCTTTGCTTTACCAGCAACTGAAATGTTTCCCTAATGTTGTCAAGTAAGCAGACTAGAAGTTCATGAGCATCGTGCTGTTGGTTGCCTTCAAAAAATGGATTCAATTCCCTGAAACAAAAATACAATTAGATATATTTTCATTATAAATTGTTCTTTTTTTAATTCCTATCATGCAGAGTTGAACAATAGTAAAGATCAACTTTTAATTGGCAGAGATTAATTGAAACAAGTTATTAATCAAGAGATTAGACTATACATAACTAAGTATACCTGAGAGCTTGGAGAAAGGCATCCGGTTGATAAGCTTCGGCGCTATCTTTTACTTCAGCTATCCGCAGCGCTACGAATAATTCGTGCAATTTTTCAGTAGCGTACTGAATTTTAGATTTGGCTGTATCGCCAGCTGAACTTGTAAAAGTCAGAAGATCTTTACTGCTTAGACTTCGACTTCCACTGGTAGTCAGCGGTACTCCTGTTCTGCCAAGTGAACTTGACTTTAACTGAAAAATTATCATCGTTATTATTAATAAATTGTTTATTGAATAAGTTAAAACTTAAAACGATATAATTTTAATGGATTACATTCAATACTAACCTTTGTTTGATTGTTCTTATCACACAAACAATTCAAATCTGTTGCTAAATGATGTAAATTATGCAAGAAGGAAGGTGCGAATCGCAAAGTATATAAAACACTGTTCAAAAAGCACGTGTTTCCAAGGTTGCACAAAGACGCTATTCTGAAGTTATCATTCGATTCATCGGGGGTATAATTTAGATCTTGGTAAGCGGCTGGTTGATTTCGACATCCGTTCAACATTTTGTCTGCACCTGTTGAATCCAAGTTTTTATTATTTTCAATTTCCAACAACCATTTTACATTTACATTTTTTTTTTATATTTATGAAACTTTTTTAATTTAGTACACACGACTGAACATATTATACCTCGTCCATCTTTTCTTTTCATTAAATAATACATTTTAATATTGTTTTCGCTACTAGTTTGAGTCTGGTAACTTTTCAGAAAGGTAAGTTTTCGTTTACTTTATTTTTCACATACGGCAAATGCTCTCTATTATATCATGTAAACACCGTGTATTTTTCGGATGCTCGATTAGATTATTTTTGATGCAGTGAATACATTTTATTTGGTTATGATCAATAATTTCATTTTTTGTTGAGTACAATTTTGAATTATTATAATTGAATAAACCAGTTTTTTGAATTTCAATTAATATAATTTGAAAAATTAGTATAATAACCAACAAGCGGGACTCTTATCTTAACAAATAAGCCAATTCATTATTTATAATCATAACGTCAATTGTTTTGAACATTTTATTGATTGATTTTCGATTTTTTCCGTTAAATAAAATAACGCTTGAATCTTTTATTAAGGAAACTACTTTCAGTAATAAAAGGTTTCACTAACATGACATTGAAACTTTTACATACGATGATGGCTAAAGTTCATCCTGCATCTTAGTTTTTATTTTCCTACTGATTTCAATTCTAATTGAAATAAGATAAAAGTGAATTTTATACCATATGAGTCGACTGAGTTTACAGTGGATTTTCCGTTTTTCAACGTTGGTTGTTCGATTTCTGAAGGAGAACGAGCAAAACGATTGCGTCCTGACAGCGACAGACAGAGTTTTTTCCGAGGTGGACGCAATTGTTCATCCACATCTTTTTCTTCTTCTAAAATTGTCATTTTCTACTTCTAACCTGAAAAAAAAAAACAATGAAACTAATTGATTGTTTTTATATTTTATACCGCCTTGATTATTTATAATTCGCAGTTATTTTATTTTCAAACTAGCAAAAAATGACAAAAAGTCAAGAACACTGTTAATTTAAAGTTATAAAGTACTATACTATTTTTTTCAGTTCAAGTTTTCTTTTAGAATAAAAAGAGTTGATAAATTAATCGTTTTAGTTTCAATGTGCTAAGTGCGTGTTAAATAATACTTACGATTTATTAGGTGTTGAAGTCATGGAATATTTTTCTTATACAGGTGACCTTATTCTTATACAGCTTTGTAAACTGAAACGAATAAATTGAAAATTAAAATTAACGACCAATTTGAATGACTTAAAAGTAATACAAAAATAATAAAAAAACTAATAGCAAAAGAAGGAAATTAGAAGAAAAAAAGAACAAATTCACTTTACAAGACACAATGTAAAAGCTTATAACGACAAAACAAAAGAAAACACCAAAATAAAAAAAAAAGTAAGAACAAAATTTTTTGATTCTACATTATTTAAATGCATCATCATTTGTATGCATAGTACGTTTCCAGGAAACAAAAACGGCTTTGCAAACTTTAAATGAAAATTTAATTCATTTGAAATGAAATCTAAAATGATTGTATGAAAATAACCTTGATTCAATACACATCTATTGTGAAAATGTTGTAAAACCTTGATATTATTAAACAACAACGTACATCTCATGTAACGAAAACTTTAAAACGAAATCCCATTTACGGATTTGCATCAACGCGATTGTTATTTTAGTTGAGAAAAAAAATTGTGCATCGCTGGATATGGCGTCGAACACAAGTCGAGACTAATCGCAACACTAATTGCGTAAATTGTACATTAGTATGCAACGACGTTTCTTAAAAAGCATCTACGACGTGTACATCAAACTGATCAACCAGTTGAACTGAAATAAATCGAACGGAGCCAAAGGGACAAGCGAAACAAATAATAAAAATGATATACTCACAATGCAAGTAATGGGTCTACTGGATGCAGCGGGCACAGATTATTTCAATCATCCGCATGTAACCATTGCAACAAGTTCACTGCAAGGAAGTGTGACTGAAATTGTTATAGTGGATCAATTCATTGCTGAACAAACATTATGTATCGATTGCAAACATTCACAATGAAAAAAAAAGTTCGTGACTTACAATTGTTGCACTTCCCCAATGCCTTTGATCGCAATCGTCAAATGTCAGAGCAGCGCGCGCAAAATCCTACAAAATAAAACAGCCCGAGTAAAATAAAAATGAATTTATTTTTCAAAATAAATTCGTCACTTGAGTCCGCTTGATTGCATTACAAACATCCGTTTACACAATTTAAGCTTTTTAACTCTTCTCGTGGTTGCACAAGTCAGTGATGTTTACACCATTTTCGTTGGTTGCACTCAACATTAGTTGTTACAAGTTTACTCGCCAGTTTCAAGACAAATCATCTCGGTTGTTTACACTTTCGGTTAAAAAAAAAGTACCGTCTCAATCCTTTGTTTAAGTGGCTCTCTAATTGTTGATTTGCACTAATTGAAAATGTTTTTTGGATTTCTCGTCCTTGTTTAGTCGCGCACAATAGACAAGGACGGGTATTGAAATTACAAAAAATGTATTTATTGATGTAAAACGGATGTCAGATTTTCTCCTTTCCGATTTGCGTGCAACTGACAGAGGTGGCCGGTTCGATCGATCAGAGGTCGCCACCTGTCGGGGACGCGCGCCATGTTGGTCGCGTTCGAGGTTCGAGAGTGAGAAGGACGCTTCAAGCTGGTGATATGGTCGCCTCCGTGTGGCTTCGGGAATGTTCGGGGCAGTGCTCGACCAATGAGAAACGCGTTGCAATAGTTGATCAGTGCAGCAGTCGGTGCAGTTGATAAATGGTGGATATTTGTGTTTGTCAAGGTAGTTTTGTTTACGCGATAATATTCAGTCGAAAACAGCTCCCTGAGCCATTTTTGCCCGCCAAAAAGTAGATGAAGGTAATTGGTCCGTTCGTCTACAGTTATCGTGACGGAAAACATTACCAACGGGAACGCGAGTCGGAAGTTTTGGAGCCGCAAGTGATAGTCGGTCGCGCAATTCGATCTCGGCGGAGAGTTGTCAACGAAATTACATGCTCTTTGGCTTTTTTCGCCCACGCTTGCTCGTTTGATCATTACATTTTAGCGGTAAATGTTTTTTCAGCTCATTTATCATCTTTTCTTACTTTCCATTGAGTGTCTACGTGCTTTGCTTGTTGTAAATTTAGGTTATAAATGCTGTGATTGGGTTTCTGGAAAAAACGACACGTCCTTGTTTAAAGAAAAAAACGACTACTTTGTTTGTTCAGCAATGTTTTTCTTCGACTGACTATTGTTTTTGTTGTTGGTGTAAACAATTTTTGTGCGAATAATTTCGTTATTCATAACATTTTGTCGTTTAACATTCAAAAGATGGTCGTTTTACAGAGTTAATGTATACTGTAATGGAAAATGAATTTTATTCAAAATTTATTCAAGTTAGGCTCTTTATCAATGATTGATAAATTTTAATTATCCAAGATCATTAATTTTGTTGCGTCGTAGCGTCGATTGCAAATAATTTTTTTCTTAATCTTAGCTTTATGAATTAAAACAATAACAATAGATATAAACAAGATGTCGTTTTTTTTACGTATCAAGATAAAACTTGAAAACACTCAGAGTACAAAGCATTTATGTAAAATTTTTACAACAATTCAAGTATCAGTAAACAATCATTAGGTTATGTTTGAAAAATTGAAGTTTGCAAATTTGTAAACAACCAGTCAACCATGCTTTGTTTACATGTACTTTTTTATTGTCTTGTTTATGTTCATCGTTCAGTTTTATAAATTTATAATCAATGTACAAAAATTTGTTTGTAAATCATTATAAATTGTTGTACGTCCGTCGCTGTTCCACATCAGTATTTAATTGTTTTTTTAATAATAATAATAATAATTTTCTATCTTAAGTATAATGCTAATCAAAACGAGCCAGTTAAATTGGTAAATTTTTTTATTAATTTCTTTTTTGTTTTCTAACAGTGCCTAATATAATGTATAAGGACGTGATATAAACATAACAAGACATAAAAGAATGAAGATAAACATACTTGAACCTGAATGTAGACTTCTGAATGGATTGAAACTTTATTTTGAATTGTTACTAATGATTTTTTGGGTCAACAGGATTTAGGATGTCTCGAAATCACAAGGACAAGTATGAGAGTACCAACCCACGTCGTACTCACACGATCATGTCTACGGAGGAAGCTAACTCTGGCAAGAAATCTTATTGGCCGGAGTTGGAGATAACAGGAAGCATCAGGAACTTGAGCCCGAATTTATGGCAGTTAACCCATCTGACTGCCTTGTATTTGAATGATAACAGCTTGCAGAGGATACCTTCTGAAATTGGCCGTCTTGTTAATTTGAGAGCCTTGGATCTCAGTAGTAACAAACTTCGCAGCCTGCCTGCAGAACTGGGAGATCTGATTTATCTCAGGTATCCATTTTCTGCAATATGAAAAGTTATATTTTTATACCAATGGGAAGCACGATGTTCAGTACTGTTCTTCAAATTTGAAATTTGCTTGTTGTTTAATTTCAACGTTTCACCATAACAACCAGATAAATGCGCATTGTCTTTTCAATGTTTAATTATATCAAATTATAAGATATACAATTAAAGTTAGGTTCACTCCTCTCATTTTCATACGTCGCAATTTGTAAACGTGATAGATTGAAAAGAATAAACAATAATTTAATATTTAGTAAATCATGCTGCTTATTATAAAAACTTGGGGAATTGGAAATTAAATTATGCAACAGACATTCGGAAACAAAAGAAAATCCGCTATTCAAATTCTGAAATTTAAATGTTTCTCCGTTTTGTTTTTAAGAAAAATTACTATTTAATATAAAATATGATAATTATTTTTTGTAGAACAAATGATTAAATCAATGTACAAATTATTTTCAAAGCTGAGTTATATTTTATAAGATTCGAAACAAGATACATTGGAAATGTATATAATATTGATATTTGAACTTAAAGTTTCAGAAAATTGAGTACTTATAACTGATTTTCTTTTTCAGGGAGTTGTTGCTGAACCAAAACTATTTGCGTGTGTTACCATACGAGTTGGGGAAGTTGTTCCAGTTACAAGTGCTTGGACTTCACGGCAATCCACTCAGCAAGGAGATGATGGCGATCTACGGTGAACCATCGGGGACGCATAAGCTGCTCTCGTACATGCTCGACAATTTAACAGGTAAATATCACTATAAACTTTACAGTGTTTTTATAATATATTATATATTATTAGATATTAATATAGAATTAGTTTAGTGTAATATTTTTTACATTCTTCGGAATGGTATTTAAAAAGATTTGATAATTATTTATTGTTTAATTGTATTATTTATAAGTATTTATTTGTTGGACAGCCGAACAAGTGAGTATTTCGGTGGTATTATCAATACAAAATATAATAATATTTATATAGTTTATATGATTTAGTGATAATAATAATATTAAGTATAGTCATAAGAATAATAATACGATTCTCGTTTACTCATAAGGATAAAATTAAACAAATCATAGTTATAGTTAGTTATAAGAAATAGTTATTAATTTTAATATATAGTTTCTAATTAATTTTCAAATTTTATCAACTTTAAGAATGTCTTCATTGGGTAGCTGAATGAGTGAGTATTTAAAAGTATTACAATTATATATACTGGAATAATAATGATGGTAAGATTATCAATAAGAATAAGATAAATGATAATTATAAGAAAACATTTTCTACCTTACTTTTAAGGAGAAAATTTAACAAAACAATAGACATAATTAGTTATAAAAATTAGTTATTAATTTTAATATTTAAGAATATGACCAACTATGATGATATTTGTTAGATATAGTTTTTTTTTTATTAATATTCAAAATTTATCGACTACAAGGATTCTTGAATTGGGTAGCTGAATGGGTGAGTATGTAGAAGTATTAAAAATTGATTATTTCTATATTTATGTATAGTCTATAAAATAATAATAATAATAATAATAGTAATAATAACATAATAATACATTTTTACTTCACTCATGTGGAGAAAATTTAATAACACACAAATAGTTTAAGTTATTGATCGAAAAAACCGGTTCGGAACCCATATCGAAAAAACATCGCGTCGGAACCAAAACCCTTATAAAAAGATGGAACCCAAACGGACTTTTTATTCGTTAGGGTGTCCAGACCCCCGATTTTAACATACTTTTAACATAGTTATAAGTTTTTGTCATTTTATTAGGCTTAATCAGTTACCGACAGATATAAGCATCTGTCGGTATCTTATACGGTCTTATCTTATGTCGGTGTCTTATACCGACTGAAAACGAACATAATATGAAGTTTCTTACTGGCTGTAGGTAACTTATCGACGATTTTCAGTCGGTATATTTGGATCTGTTTTTTCAAAAGAGCACAAGTCCACAGCAAAATCTAGGGAATTTTGACCTTTTGAAAAAATCAACTCAATTGTTTTCAAATTTTGTTTAAATATAATCAATTTAATTACATTAACTTTAATTACACGTTGTTAATGATTTCAGGAGATTAAATTAAGCATCACAGTTTAATCAAGAGTTATTTGGTAATTTACATGCAACAATTGTTTGAATGAATTGAAAACTATCAGGCGATTTGTGAACTAGCAAAGAATCGTCTGAAATGTTTTGTTTCATGAAAATAATATCATTCTTGTTCAATTCCTTGACCTAGACTCCTTTCCTTGAAGAAACTTGTACCAGCATCTTGTATTGCCTTAAACAATGAAATTGTCTTTTTTTTTCAGCAGCCGTTCTTTATAAGGGAAAGAAATAAGTTGGCGAACATTAATTTGTTCGAAACAGTTGTTCCGAAATGACATGCTTTTTGAATAGCAGCTTTCGTCCATAATGTTTGCTTCTGCGTTAGGTCAAACAGCTGACACTACTGAAATCGTATTCTGTTCTGCTCTTTGAAACTAAAAACTAAGTAGGATTGTTATGCGACAGTAACGGCTGCTTGACCTGTTCTCGCACTTTGAAATGTTCTATGCACATAAACTAAAATTCATAAGCAATCATCCAGTTTATATAAATAACACGCGAAAGGTAAATTAAAAAAAAAAAAAAAGAAAGAAAAACAACCTCGCCATAAATTTGAGCTATAAAAACGAACTCGCAATGAAACCACTGAACTGTCAGATTTCAATTAAATGATATCTACGGGAATTTCTTTTTGAATATGAATAAATCATATCGTGCCGATTCATCGCTTTATTTAATGTACGATTATCGGGCCATTTCATATTTATATAGAATTCGAAATAGGGATGAAAAAAATATGAGCTGTTTCAAGAGCACTAAAGCTCATTCAGACAATAATATAAATAATAATAATAATAATGATAATAATAATAATAATAATAATAATAACAAAAACTTCGAACTCATCTATTCGCGAGAGACTTCTCATTCTCTCTCGATTATGGCTGTAAAAAGTTTCCTGTACTATCCATTGTTCTCTGACTTTTACTATTGGGTCCGTCATCTTCCGGGACGTTGGTCTGGTCGAACGTGAATCCCGTGAGATATTCCCTCAAGTCATCGTCTTCTACTTTAAAGAGGGGGTGGATACACGCCCTTATCTGGAATCACTTTGGCAACCTGCTGCGAGGGCAATGCTTTTTTTTCAACGGTACTTTTCTTTCTTTTGCCATTTTTATTGTACATTTTTTTGTTCAGATTTTATTTTTCTTCTCGACCCACCCGTTTGAACCTTAAATCACAATCCTCATCCGTTTTATTTTACTGCTCATCTCTTACGTGTCAAATATATTATTGAACCTTTTATTGGTTAATAATTGATACCGGGCGAACCGTACAAAGCTGATTACACTGTTCAGCGCGATGGGTGTGCCCTGGGAAAAACGTCAGCGGAAATCGATTTGCGATATTGCACTCGGTTTACGTAACCCCCTGTTTCCTTTTTGATTATTGTCGACTGCAACAAAAACACTCTTGTCTAATCTCGACAACGTGGAAACCGATAATTCTTTGGTTCTTTTTATTTATTTTTTATTCTATTTCCATGCGAAAATACAAGGCAAAATGTATTAGATAGAGCCGATAAATGTTCTCTCTTTGAATATATACTTTTTAAACGATGTGAAAAAGGTACGCCGAAAAGTAGTGATACCGTAATTCAAAGTTAATATTTTTGCTTAAAAAAATGAAAAAAAAATGATGTTTTTCCAATTTATTGATTGGACTTTTTTTTTTTTCGTCAGATCAAATACCACGAGAATCAATTGTCGAAAAATTAAAAACGAAAAGTAAAAGCAATTTCACGAATGGGAAACTGATCGTTTTGTTTGACAATTTTATTAAACTCGCGCTATACTCGGCGTGACTCAATTGTAATTGCAGTTCATAATTCACACCGTTCCCAAGTAGCAGAGCAGCCTCGGATAAATGGTTTTATAAGAGGATTTAGCAATAAATTTCAATTTACCTCGGCAAGACAACATCTTGTCTCGCAATCTCTCAGGGGAATATTTTGTAATAATTTTTCTATTAAAAGAGCGTTCTTTTTCTATCTCATGATTCTTTCCACCTATTCCCTTAATATAAAAATACAACACACTGCTCGGAGCGTCATCTGTCATGCAATATATCGTTTGTATGGAGTTAGTTGAAATGTTATTTCGTTTTATAATCCGTTCAGCGGTAGTCTCCTTGGTGGCAGTATTTTCGACGTTGTTTCACTCCGCCAGGACAACGTTTTGTTTAAGCTGCTCTCGAGCTGGTGCATTCCGGAATAATTCTCCGGCGTGTTTTGCGCCTCAAAAGTCTTTAACGCACATTTGTTACCCTGTTAATGTCTCATGATTTACGTCAACTCTTGGTTTAACTTACAATTACGCTTTTTCACACGTTATATTTGACATTTAATTACGCTCTTTTTATAGTACATCGTATACCAACTTTACTCGCTTCTCCGAAATGCTAACAACCCATTTTTTTTGTTTTTTTTTATTTATTGACTTCTATTAGTTTTTACTATTTCAATTGTTTTGAATAACGTGAAACGGAATATACAACACTGGTTGGTAAAAATGGATACAAATGGCTACTGTAAAGTTGCACTGCAAATTGTATTTCAAAAAAGTTTGATTCAAATTTTCCGTTTGGATTCAATTTAGCGAGAGTATTTTTCTTTTTTTTTTCATCGCGGGTAATATTTTTGTTTTCGTTTTACGAAATAAACGCATCGCAGCTGGTCGGAGTTTGCGAGCTTGTATATAGCCTTATGCGACACAATGTGACTAGCAGCTCGTAAAGCAGCGAATCATTTACGAAATAAACACAGCCTGAAGAAGTTGGTTGTGCGGTAACGTAAGCACTCTTGGTTGGATCTAATCCAAAGTGTGCATCTCGTCAATTTCGGATTATTGCGCCAGACCTCGTTTGATAACGGCTTTCATCATTTATAATAGGAAAATTTTTTCCGCATTAAAGTGATTCCTCACCCTATTTTGGCAATCGTATTCAACATCTCTCCTTCGAGATCAATTGTAATATCATCCGCGCATTTTCTAACCACACGTTTCTAAAATTGCAAAATGTGAAAGCGCGCTAAGGCGCTACTATATAATGTTATATATATCTTTCTTTTTTAATATAGCTGTTTTTGGCTTTAATTCAAAATTTCGAGTTGTCCATAACTAAGGATGAAAGTTGAACCAGAAATGTAGCCACAACAACAACCAACATAATGGTTGTGACAACTTGAATTTTTGATTGAAGTGGAAAACAACCGTGACCACTGTTGAAACGAGATCATCTCATCATCATCATCATCATCATCATCATCATATGACTCATCGCTCCAACTCAAAAAGATTAGAAAAGTTTGCGTGTTGATCTCCTGAAGCTGAGGAATCTTCGGCTTAGCTGTTCACCGACGGATCCAACGGAGAAACTTGACATAACCTAGGCATTTCAAAACTTTAGGGTTTGATGAATGAAACAAATAATTGTAATAATTTTTTTTTTCTTGTTAAATGATAAAATAATTAAAATGTTATCATGTTTTTGTAACGAATAGTTGTATGCATTATGTTCTTCTGAACGTTTAATATGTTTTATTCATCTCGCGTCGAAGAGTCGCTTCTATTTTAAGTATTAAATTGGCGATTAGAAAGTGATGAGAGTTCTATTCGTGGTTAGTTTCCATCTAAATTGCCTTACGGTTTATCAGTTCGATCGGTAAAACGTTTCGTAAATCGGGTTCAGCCCTTTCACTTGACCCGAACAGTATATGTTCATCTAATGTATATGAGTGTGTATAATCTCACATCGATATATGTAAGTGCGTCTGTACACCTGCGCATACAAATGGCTTTTTCAATGTAAAATTCACGTTTGCGTCAGCTTTTCAATACACTCATGATGATTTTGGCATGTTTACGCGAATTTCAAAATTATATCGCATTTCATAGCAGGAATCAAACATTTTACCTCCATACGTACTTTTCATATTTCCATATTAATAAATATTAATTGGACGTGTTGTAAAGTAGAAAGTTGAAATGATAATAAATTACACGATCTAACTTTTAATTATTAGTTAACAAATTGCGACCAATTTTGGAGTGCGGATTTTTTTTCATTTTATAAATTCTATTATGAAAATGATTGTTATTAGAAACTATATGATTTAGTTATATTAAGATATGGATAACAAAGTTTCTTTTTTTTTACAAAAATGGAATCATGGTTATAATAATTGTGTTATTGCATGGCGTTTGTTTTATTATTAAGTCAACAGGAGTAATTGGTTTTTTAACAAGATATTATTAAATAAATTATCATTGACGTAATTGTTTGCGATAAAACGTGTGATAACTGATAAATGAAAAGATGACAGATAACATGAGTACGTCAGTTGGGTAATCTGATGACAATAAGTATTCAAAAAGGTTGGAGATTACTTACTCACTATGACTGAGTGGAATTTTAAACAATACAAACATGCGATCCCTTTTATAGCGTGCAATTTACAAAATAATTACGTTTAAAAAAATGTAGGATCGTCTTGAGTTAATTTGAAAAATCGGTAGAATATTGTTTGTTAAGATCATACTGATAATTGCAACATAGTTCCAAGTTTGATTATTTAAAAATATAATTGTGTACCAACGTTTTTGACGCCCAGTTCAAAGTCTTGTTTTTCTTATAATTCATATTAATGTATTTGCGCTTTTTATTTGTAGGAATTAATTTAAATTTGTTTAGGTTTAAGTTTTTCTAATCTTCGTTATAACAGTAATTTCTTACTTATTTATTTATGTCATATTGATATCACAATTACCCCATATGATTTACATGATACGGGGTAATTGTGACAACAACCGAGAGAGTAAATGTGACACGACTCAGCGACATTTGGTAAATAAGAAAAGTGATATTCGTTGAAAAAACATGTCGCTAATGGTAATCTAGTAACATATTTCTTCACAAGACTTCAGTAATAGTATATTACTTAACGCGAAAAAAAAACGAGTTAAGTACGATATTTTATTTTACGAGAAAAGAAAAATAATGTTCACAGTCCGAAAAAATACCAACATGTTATCTTTTCGAGTAAGATGAACGATATTTTTCACTTTCAATTAGATTTTAGCCAATTTCACAATAAATAAATGTAAATGAAAGTGTTGTTTATAAAAATAAGTTTGAACTAAAAGTTGGTAATATTAAGATAGGGGAAAAACGAATGAAACCCAAAGATGCAAAAGTAATATTAAGACTGAATAATTTATCTTGGTTACAATTTAAATATTAACAAATGAAATTATTATTAAATAGGAATTTATTTAAAATTAGTCCAATGTCTACGACAATATGATTTTTAAAATGTTACTAACCATATATTAAAACAAAAGCGTGATCCAAATGTATAAAATCCCTGATAAGAAAGTTGTACTGCTTAATGATTTTTTTTTTTTTTCAGAATTTTAGAGGCCGATAAATCATAAAACAAACACAATTGCTCTTTATACTGTCACGCATTACCCTCTAACGTGGGGTAATTTGTGATACATAGGTAGGTGATAAAAATTTATTTATTGCTGTCTAAAAAAATGTCTTTTTCACTGTTATGAAATTTAATTAACCCTTAAAGGTGCGACCTTCAATTTCAAACTATTCGGCGCAATTGGGTCAAATTGACCCGAGCCATTTTTAATGATCGCAAAAGTATATTAAAAATTAATTGACGAATAAAAGTTATTCGCAAATTAATGAGCGGGGTATCAGTAAAATATTTGATATTGGGTCAATCTGACCCAATTGCGCTTTTAAGGGTTATAAACTGAAACGATTAGATAGAATAATATTCATATGAAACTTTTGATAAAATTATACCAACTTTATTTGCTAGTGTCACAATTATCCCGAGCAATTGAATATTATCAAATTTTGAAGCACAATACCCTTTTTCAATATCTAAATTTAAATTCAGTAATCTGAAATTCTATCGAGTCGATGAATAAAAATGATATTGGAAATCGTTTTTTCAAATTGTAGAAAATGTGAAATTATATGAGCAACAGATGGTGATTTCTAATTCAGTGATGATTTTCACGTGCTTCAGTTTCTGAATTTTGAAATAATAAAAAGGACAAAAAAGCAATTTTTTCATTTTGTTTCTTAAAAAGTGGGAAATTTAATTTCAAGGGGATTCCATTTGAGACACCTGGTCACAAAAAAAAAGAAGAATTCCCAGTTTATAGTTTGTTAAATTGGTCGTTAAAATAGAAAATGTAATTGAATATACGCTAGACGGTGGCCGTTAAAAGTAAACATACACTAATAGAGTTATGTTAGACTAAAAACAAATGGCTTTAAAAAAGTCTGCCAAGACAAGAAAGTGTCTTAGAGAAAAATACTTTCTACAAAACATATCTTGCTATAAAACATTTACTCTGTTTACCGTAAGTGCTTTCTTTTTCGAATGTGTACAACTTTTTCATTTTATTTCATCTTGCCAATTTACCCGTGCAATTAAAAAAACCGCCATCCCGCGATTAATCGAATATTGTTGAAGAGAGAGAGAGAGAGAGAGAGAGAGAGAGAGGAAGAAAAATGTTGAAACATTTTCTCTTATCACGAGATAAGTCTATCATCTTTGTATTACCGTTAGCACATCTCGTCTGTGGTGTACATTTATCACTTATAAATCATTGAAAATGTTTATCTGATTCGATTGTTTATTGATGTTACACGTGAGTGTTATTATCATGCTCGAACGGTATATCATAAATTGTTATCAGAATTGCAGTTTCAAGTCGCTTTCTGGGTATCTAATTTTACGGAAGAAATAAATAATTCGAGACGAGTGTTATTTCGCATGTCAGTTTCGTTTAATGGTCTAAAAGCACAGTTTGTGGCGTTTCGGTTGAATGGAGGAAAGATGGTTATCTATTTAAATTTAGGTCAGAGCACTTTGAGTGTGAACACACTGGGTTCGCTGAGCAGAAGAAACACAGCATGAAATAACAAATATAAAAGAAAAGACATAAAGGCGAACTAAGTTTTGCGGCGTCTGAAAATCGTGGGTGAGAATGGGTTGCGTTTATGAAAAAAAAAAAATAATACTTATTTTATATGCCACGGCGGCGGAGCGTGATGACTGGCCGCCATTTCACCCGTGTAATTACGAGCGCAGTCTAGCGTCTCGTTTCAAGTAATTGGGAACGCCGCGAGAGGAGAAAGTGCTTCTTCGTGATACCCAAGCGAATATGATTCATTCTTCTATATCGCCGCTTGCGTTCTAACCAAACGAATCAACTTTCGTGATTGAGTTGTGCCTTTTCCGCGCGACCCAACTCAAACATTGCTTTCGTGACAAGATTTCTGCTCGCCGCATTAGATCATTATGATTGTTCTCATAATTGTTCCTGTTCTCGCACTGAATCATGCCTATCAACTTTTACGACCTATTCAGCGAACCGACTTTTTATAAGTCTAACATCAAATCAAAATATTCATCTTTCTCTGCTAGTCCACTTCTCTCTCTCTTTTTATTTAATCTCATTCTTAATTCTCGACTGAATTAATATTCAGTTCTTCAACTTTTGTCCAAGTATTAATTTCAGTTAATCCCTTGTTAGTTGCATTTTTTTGTACAAATAATGCGACTCGGGATTAACTTTTTTTTCTCCCTTGAACTTGTTACGTAGTTAAAAATTGTAAATGAACTTTTAACAACTTGAACAAAGTGTCATTATTGTAGCATAAACAATATTTTATAACACTAAAAAATCTCTATTAGGATTAACTTTTATTCAGAGAATTTGCTCATATTATAAATTTGACAAGGCGCATGTCATTTGAAGTAATTACTGCTAATCAGGCGAGATGTGTACATATTCAAATGTCACAAATCTCAATATCAGATACCATAATTGGTTTAGACCTGTTTTCAATGAACGTGCATGATTATTATTAAGCGACATTATTTCAGCTGCAATTTCATGCTGGTTACGCAAAAAGTTGGAAATTGAATCTAACAATTATATAAATTTATATAATATTTGGTGCAATAGATTACATTTTCATTCATTTATGATCAATTTATTTTAATTGCAACTTAACTTTTTTATTTTCACGATCGCGTCTATAATTCTCGGAAATTATTTTCATTTCGTTATACAATGTTCGCGGTATATCTTAAATAATTGCGTTACCGTGATGTAAATTGAAAAAAAAAGGAAACGTCTATTTATGAATGGTCACGAGAAATGAATACAGTTTCGAAACCGGCTTTTCAATTTAAATCGATAATAACCCAAGTACAAAATAGACGATACACCATTTTAGCCTCAATTTATCGCGTGATAATTGTTTCATTTTTAATTGATCATGAAATCGAATCTTGCTACATCGTTTTGGCTTGAGATTTTTTTAAAACTACGATCGACTTACATTTTCTCAAATAATGAATTTCAAGTTTTTCAAATCTACTTCCAAATTAAATCCAACCGATTGTGTATACATCAACAAGTCTGTATTTCTTCAACAAGCCTGTATTTAGAATATGAATTTAGATATTAAAAAACACAGATGGTTTGAAAAGTGTCATAACGAAAAAAAATTTATTAATAAAGTAACAATTCAACAAGGCGAACAATTTCAAAAAGTAATAACAAAATAAAGCTTGATACGTGAAACTTTATTATTATACCCATGATTAAAGTACGTTAGGGTTTTTTGTCGAAATATTGTTGCGAAAAGTTTAAAATAAAGCAGTAAACAGAACTACAAGTGGGTAAATTGGCAGAATTAGATTTGCGAGAGTAACTGTTAACAAATAATGAACAGTTTCAATTGACGTACAAATCACTATTACTACCTACGTGTCTTTCATTCGTCGTATTGGATATAATTTTAACTTTTGATCTGAGAGAAAATGAAGCAAAATCGTATATGGTTGAGAGAATTGTACTTGCATTAATAAGTTGTGTTGCTGGACATCAATCATGATGAAATTGACGGTTTCAGGATAAGATTGACCAAAATAAAAAAGCCGTTAGAAAAAAGTGATTGAGCGGTTCGGGAAGCGATAGGGCCAAAATTGAGTCGCGAGAAAAGGTGTTCTCGGCGTGGGCTATAAAACAAAATGGCGTTTTGCTCATGATTTGGTTGACCGGAGAGCGACAAATAAAGGCACAATAACTAATAAATAAATAAATAAATAAATAAATAAATGAATGAATCGTTTTGCGCGCAACTGTTGAATCGCGCGCCCGTAATTTATCGGCGGTCTGAAATTTGTCTGCACATGTTCACGACAAACGTGTCGAATTGTTCGCAAGAACACATGACAGAATCAAAAGTACGTTATACGGCGCGGACAATGTTGCCGGCAGCCAGGCTTTTCGAATGTCACGCAAAATAAATTACGGCCATTGGGAGACATTGATGGCTGCATTGGCTGCGTTTGTTATATTGAGACGGCGATGTTGATTCGAACGTTGTGACGCGAAGCCGTTATATGTTTCGTCGTCGTGTTCTTTTTATGGCCTATCAATTGAACCAGTTCGTTGGCCTTTTTCTCGTCCTCAAGACGAGCTCGTTATTTGCGTTAGTAAGCGCCTCTTATTGTCCAACAGCTCACTTTCTAGCGTATGCTGACCCACGCTATATAACTTTCTTATTCTACCTCATTCGACCAACTTTGTCGCCTCAAAATCAAAAGGCTTTTCCACAACTCGAATTATTGTTTATCAATATACATATTTTAGGCGCTGATTAGAAATTCGATTTTGTAATTTTGATTCAGTATAAGTGACAATTGTCACTTTTTGCAATTGGTGGGAGATTCTGGACTTATTATTATATTTTTTATAAATTCCATTATATGAATTTATAAAAAGCGGCAATAATGAGAATAAATTAAAATATATTTTTGATCGTGATGAACGTGGCAGCAGCTACCACATTTGTTTAAGTAGAAAATAATACGAATTAACGAATTTGTTATTCTTATGAACGTGAACGTCCACGTCAAATGTCTAATAAGGGACGCTCTGGCAATTTATTTTGTCGGTCCGCCCTCAAATATAAAAGTCATCGCGCATTCGTAAATCTCGGCGAGAATGTGGCATAACGTTTTCATGCAAATTGACGTAACTGTGGAAACACTGGTTTCCACTCTCATCGCTTATATCATAATTTTGCATTCTACCGCCGGCTTACATCACGTAATGTAATTGCGATCTCCGTACGTCCCTCGCATTTTTCTTTCATTATGCCACTTTAATCACAACAATTTGACTCTCGTAAGTCTCTTTTCTATCGTATCATGATGATGGGTATTTCGTTTGATATACAAATCAAAGATATCTGATGGCTTTCAGGTTGGCTTTTCTCTCGCCACCTCCTGCGCGTGTAACGCAATATAATTTCTCTTGGGTTTTCACGTACGAATTTATCGGTTGCAATATATGAGAGCGCTTCTTTAGCTTCTGAAAGCTGCCGAAAACGTGAACGTTGAATATAAAGGCTTTCTTTTGAGAGCCACGCACCTTCAATCAGGTTTGACTACTTTCAGTTTTTACAGCACGAGCACATTAACGCGAGCCTTAACCTCGTTATTTTGCGACCAGTTTTGTAACGGGCCGAGTTCCAATTACATACATTTTTGAATCGTCACCTCATTGAAGTGTGGACGCGCGCTGTGGGCGTGTCTGTCACACTTCCAGAGAAAGTTTTTGTTGAAATTAAAAGTAAACCGCACACATTAATCTCATTTTTGACCCACCGATCGATTTGTATTTCCCCGTATTATTTTTAAACCGACGCGCGCTCGCTTTCGCCACGACTCAACTTCTCGATTCTTTGTTACAAGTTTTTAACATCTCTGTGATTAGAAACATGCTGGTGAAAGTATCCTGGTAGAAATGTTGTTTCCACTGAATTATGAACCTGACCAAGAAACCACAGCACCAGGCACATATTTTATAAACAAATGTTAAAATTAAAATTCATTATTATTAAGTCTAAGAGGTCAGTTTGAAATGTAAACCATGCAAACATTACAAATGTTAATTCATTTCTTTTTATTTAATCATTGAAAAAGGTACTGCTTACTCCGTAACATATAAAAATGTAAAAAATAAGTCCTTTCTAATAGTCATCACCAGCTTTTATTAGAGAGAACGTTAACCTTTTTGAATTTGGCTTATTTTATAACATTTTTGACAACTATGTTTTTAAATTTCATAATAAATGTTTGTTTTAATACAAATTAAAACAGAAAGGGTTAATTATCATCTCTACCGGGAAATGAAACGGATCAAATTTATAGGGCTTGTTTAGTAGGCATATTGTTATAACTCGTACCAAAAGCTAGCAAAGTTTCCATGAAAACAACCATTATGATTTTTATGGCACAAAAAAAAGGAAAAAAAAACACGTCAACTTTCTACTAGGTTATACACAGTACACAATTGAGCACTATTTATTCTGTTCATAGTTTGAAAAGTTAGAGGCTTTCTCATATCGACCGGTATCTCATCTCTGTCCGAGCTTATTGAGTTGAGAGTGCGCTCGTTTATGGGCAAAAATGGTCGATAACGCTCGCGAGCGTCCGAAAATCGGAACTAATGCGATTTGTGCAGAAGAGGTCAAGTATTATGGATCACGTGGATCGGCTAACGTGTTTGCGGTTAAATGATGTTTCGCCGTAACGAAAGAACAAATCTTTTCATCGCATCAGTTCCAACCCAGTTATATGTCGTTGCGCAATTGGTGGCGCGTCTGAGCCACCGACAGAATAAAAAAAGCAAGCCAAGGGAGATTCGTTTTACGCGAAAAACGCGCCCGGCTTCTAGTTGTAAGACTCAAATTCATGAAAGAAAGTTAATAAGATTTCGCGCAGCTCCGAGAGGGAATCGTCCTTTTGACCGTCAATCTCGAGTATATACGGGTCGCTTTCGGCTTGTCTACCTGCACGTAATCGAGTTTCCCGAACGATTGCATTACTGTAACGTCGTCAATTTTTCAGCCCCCCTCGCTGCAGCTCTTTTCTCTCAACATTCGTTTTGCCGCGGAGCGATTGATCGCCGAAGAAAGGAACATTTCGTTTTACACTCGTTGCGCACTCTCTGCACGTTGGGCTGGCCGTTCGAAGCGCGCCTCGACCTGTTTTCAGTCGGCACTTTCACGTATCCGTGCCACCGATTTGTTCCTCTTTGTCCTCGCGAGCTCCTCTGTCATTACCCCCGCGGGACTTGTAATAATAATAAGCGATTTCTCATAACTCGCCGCCGGCGCGCATTGTCATTCCGCGGACTCTCGTCAAACTTGACGCCCCGTTTCGCAGTTGCTCTCCCCCTTGTCACGTTTCGCAATTGCTGCCAGGTGACGACTACTATGCGATGCGGGCACATACTCGCGCTATTTTTCGTGATCGCAATCCGGCGCCAGAGACAGTCTGACAAATTCGAGCATTAATCAACGCTCAGACGTCTCGTGCGATTGATTTCCTAATTGTCGCGCCGAACGCTCGATGCGCGCACACCCGTTTTGCAATCTGTCGCCCCATCAGCGGAGGACAAAAAGTTTCGTGAAAACCCATCTCCCAAACGACGTCAAATTAATATTAATTCCCTCTGCATGTTACACTCGAGTTTTGGGCAACATTTAACGACTCGACTTTGCTTGTTACGTTTCAAAACAAAAAAAAGAAGCATCGAATATACCCCTGTATATACATTTTATATAAAACCGTCACAGAGGAGTAACTTTTTGTTATTCATCAATTCAAAGAGTCGAACTGGGACGATCCTTTTCGATACAAATGATGTTCAAATAATAATAATAATAATGATTATAACGATCGCTTTCAACTGATTGCTATTATAAACGGTTGGGAGTATTTTAAATAACGGAATTAGAGCGATAATGCTCTCTCGGGGGTTCGGTTTTATATAATGATGAACTGTAAATTTGCCACCATATACTTTCTCTGCGGCGTTTGTAACTGTCAAGTATACCTTTGTCGTTACGCTGAAAATGCTTTATCGTCGAAAACGTCCGTCGTCAGAGAATAAATGGTTCAAAGCAGATTCATGTTGTCATTTAAATTCTTCTCTGATTTCGTATGAAATTGTATCATGTTAATGGCGTAGCGTGAGATCATTCGTTAACGTGAAATTCCAACGCGATAAGAACTACGGCACGTAAAATAATTTATACTAATCAAACGTTGATGCGAGCCGACAGAGCCAAATTGAACATGTTTGAGATGAACTTCAAGAAAAAAAGTTTCCACTCTTTCAGTCCCTTTAATTAATCTTTTTCCCTATTTTTCTTTGCAATGCAATGTTTTATAAGTATTTTTTTTTTACTTTTATTTTTGCTTCATTAATTTTTGTTATTAAAAGTGCAGACACAAAACATGAAATCAAATAAAAGAGGAAAAGAGTAAATAAATAAAGTTACATTTTTGAAAACATTTTTTATTACACCAAGTCGTGCATGAAATTGTCAATATTTCTGGTGACTCAATAAAGAATAAAATGTTTCCCATCCATCAGTTTTGCGCGTGTCAATCTACGCGGTATTTATTTACTTTGCCTCCCCGATGCATTCATACAATGTATACAGCAGCGATAAATAAACTAAACGGTACAAAAATGTTAGAGAGCACGCTCATTATCTAATCGGTTGCATCTAAATTGCTAATTGAACAATCCATTTCCTTATCGTTCGTTTACGTAGCGCGCCTTCATAGCTCTGCTACAATTGCAACCTCTCGGGGAGCGTCAGACGAGCAATTCATTTCTCAGCGAGTTTTCAAATTCCACGCTTAATCCCTTTCGCATGCGTCTAGTCTGACGACGGGAGAAAAAAAATATGGCGAATGAAATAAAAGGCGCGCACGCTCGGTCGGTGAATCGGTCGAGCATTCGCGCGATTGGCTGAGAATTCACAACGGAGCGCGATTGATATGCCGAAATTCTTGTGAGAAATTAGTGAGATACGAGTGGCATCCGAGCTTTTTGCTTTCCATTGACGGGTGTTTATCTGGCGGTCTAGAGATTTGTGCGGCGTTTTATTAGGCGACGCTAACGATGCACTTTTGATTAAAATGCATGCGAGCGATTTCTCTTTCTCTTGTTTCGTGTGCGCTCTCTACTTTGCAGTCGCATATGTGCGATCCCACATATGCTCGAGTAAACAGAAAACGCAACTTAGTGTTATGAACGCAAACGCGCCAACTCTCCCTTATCTACACGAGGAATAGTCTCAGCTCCCCCTTCCTGCGGGGGGTATGGCCTATTCACTATGGAGCATGACTCGTGCGCTACATGTTAAATCAGATGGGAAAACTCACGCGCTGCCATTGTGAATGAACCATAACGCACGATACAATGAAATGAGAGGTTACGTATATATATGTACAAACGTAAGTCTTGCCAAGTTGTATACATACGTGTGATACACTTAAATCAATCATTAAATAAATCAATGTATGAATGAATGAGTAATTAAATATCTGATTATTATATAATATTGTTACTACATATTTTCTTGCACGAATGTATTTGTACAGATCTGATACAATTATTGTTTTTACAACAAAGATTTAATGAAAACAACCGCGAATGTTTTTACAAAACGAATACAGTTTTTATTGCAAACAGATTATAATTGGAACATAAAAACAAATAGAATAAATAAAGTCGAATAACACGAATTAAAAATGGTAATACGTAAGAAAGTAAGCAATTTTTCTTAGTAAACTCGAAAAACAACAAACAAACATAACCTTAAATATATGTACGAAATTAAGGACTTTGTATTCTTATTATTCTAATGAATAAATAAATAAAGACGTTAGACCAACCTTGGTTTCACGACGGTGTACTAAGTGCACACGCAACGGTTTTAAATGAATAACAATCTCAAAATTAAAATTTCAACTCAAAACCCTTTTTGTATTCCTCGTTTATAAATGATAATCCACTACAAAATTTTGCCAAGAAACTACATAAACAGTCGTAAAAATTCAGTCATGATGATACTGTGGTAACAAATTTATTCGTAGGGTAGATCTTGCAATCAAAACTCAATGTGAAGCTTGCTCGAGAAATGATCTTTCTGATTACGTTTGGACTCAAATCTCGATTCAAACTGTGCCCCGTTTGCTCTAGACATTTGTTTGAATTTTTACATTTCGACGCGTCTAACGATGAACGTGCCAATTCAAATTGTCGTTGAAAAACATACCAGATCAGGTTCTCTCTGAAGACTAAGCCAGTTCAAGTTTATGATGAAACTATACCAGTTCAAAATTATATTTGAATATCATGCCAGTTCAGTTTTCAGAGTTACTGACCAGATATCTTTGCAGATTCAAAAAACAAAATCAAATATTCTTTGCAATTTAAAAAAAAACCAAAAAAAAAAAAAAAAAAATACCAAACCAACCAACAAAACTGACCTCATTCCTTGCAATTAAAAAAATAAAATAAACCAAACCAACAAACTGACCAAATTTCTTTGCAAATTAAAAAAAAAAAAAAAACAAAATAAACCACATCAACAAAATTGACCAGATTTTGTTACAGACCGAAAAAAACAAAAACCAAATAAATAAAACCAAAAGAACTTTTTTCATCTGTAAAATCTGGTCAGTTTACGTGGTTTTGTTTATTTTGTTCTTGTTTTTTCAAAGTGCAAAGAAATCAGGTAAGTTTTGCTTTTCGTTTTTTTTTAATGTGCATCGAATCTGGTCAGTAACTCTAAAAAATGAACTGGCATGATATTCAATTATAATTTTGAGCTGGCGTAGTTGCATCATAAACTGGAACTAGCATAGTCTTCAGAGAGAACTTGAACTGGTATGTTTAACAATACTAAACAAAAATTTATTTTCATGTAAATATTTATTTCTTTGCTTGCAAAAACATTTCTGATCATTATAATTGATTTAAACATCATTTTGCATTGTCTATTGAGTTAACAATTTTTTATGTGCTCAGTACACTGCGTGACTACTCGTGTTACATTGCTGGTGCGACCAACGGAAAGTTAATATGCCAAAAAGTGAGGTAAAAAGCTATATAAGAATAATAAAGTTGGTTGGACTGTTTATTTTCAGAGCAAATTCTATATATATACTTTTATATTAATTGTAGCTCAACGTGAAATATAATTAACCATAAAACAATACAGTAATCTAAAAATCAAATTTTATTTCTTATACCTATTTCTTAAAAAGAACAGGTGAATGTTACAACAAATAAACTTATTACAATAAATATTCTTTTAATGAATATATGTGCTAAAATTTAGTCTTGCGTTACAGCTCATATATTATATTCGTAAGAGACGGTTTTCTAAGAAAATATTAAAAAAAAAAAATAAATAAATAAATCTTATACACATATTAAAAATTGGTTTTATTCAATATTTATAAGAATAATATAAAATGTGAAAAAAAAAAAAAAAAACGTAAAATAAAAAAAAAATTAATTGAACATTTTCCACGATCTGCAAAAAATAAGTTTGATAAATTGAGATGTACGATTTTATGTGTGATAAGAATTATGATGATTTTTTTAGATTTCCGAGAAGTTTTTCGGATTGTTCCTAAAACATAACCGGATTTTATAACTAGTGTCCATGAAGACTTTTTTTATACGATTACAATCATACAAACTCGATGTATTTTCAACCAAATTGACCGAAAGGTCTATTATAAGAAATATAAGTGGTCCTTTTAACCAAAAAACCAAAAAAAAAAAAACCTTATTCAAAATAACCAAACGTACATTAACTGAAAATTGTATTAAATTTGACAAATATATTTGCACAAATATTATATAATAATCCCGCTATTTACACACATTATTTATTTAATTTATTCGATTAATGGTTTAAGTGTGCAACACGTCTTGTGTATTTTGGACGTTCCCGCTGCATCTAAAGAAACCGACTTACGTAACCTTATATTTGGTTTTGTCATGTGTTACTCAGCGCCGCGACGTCCGACTTGACGCTTGGCGGTAAGACCGCGCCGCCGCTCGCATTATCGCCGTTGTGAAGTTGCATGCTAACCCCCTCGGGCGGTTCCCACGTTTGCCCAGATAGAAACGGGCGCCGACAGGAATGCCCTTTGTTGCGCGAGCAACCGCGAATTCCTATTTATAACGAAATGTCATTTCTTCGCTGTCTCGCGGCTGCTTTTGCAAATATCTTTCTTTTGTGTACTTGCGCGCGCACATTTTCGGTTTTATTCTATTAACAATCTCATTGCCTGTTGGCTTTTGTTTCTGTCGGGTTTTGTTCGCGATTGAGATGCCCGCGTCCGTTGACGCTTGATTCCTTTTTTTTGCCCCTCTACTTCACTCTCAGGCAAATTGTTTTCGCGAGCTTCGTGGCTTTGAGTCCGGCGTTGTTATATTGGTTTTGCCAAATTTGCTAGATCCTGGGCTCGCTCTTCCGCATTGAGCTCGCACGAACAAAGGCTCGCGCTGATTGTTGCGGAGAAACTTGGATGCGTCAATGTACGGAGAAAGTTAACACGAGGATGAATCATTGACAAACTCTATCCGAACGTTATATATTTGAATCCTTCCTATTCTCTGACTTTGTATATCGCTTTTCTTTTGCCCCGCTTCTCTGCGATCAAATTATTTGACGCTGCGTGGTTATCTGCGCTGAGCTTGTTTCTGAATTTGTTTTTAATTACGTTTGTTGCGCCAACTCAAAACAGTTGTGAAAGTTTAATTTTGGCTTTGCGAACATTCGGAGACTGTAATTGAAATTCCAGTAGTAATGGAGTTGCCATGTTAAGCATATTTCATGATTTTCCGATCCGCGAGGAGAGTTCCGAAACTCATTTTCATTTTTGCGCAATTTACGAAAAAGTGCATTTTTCACAAATATTTTATTGTATTTTGTATCACACGAGTTTTACATAAGAAAGTTTGCGGTTTAATGGTTGGTAGAAAATTTATCTGTCGGCGTGGAGAGTGTGGATTTTGAAAAAAAAAAAAAAAATTATATAAATAAACGCGACGCTTATCTGATTTGGAAAGTTGGAGCAGCGCACAATTGTTTCATTAATGTATGTGAAAATTGATCCTAACATCGCGATAAGAGCGGCTGGTTACAAGCCATGAACGAAAGTGTACGTTTTCAGAATCATGATTTCATATTACATTCATCGTGTTTTATGTGATAATGATGAAAAAAGTATTTGTTCATTCATGAATTGGAAAATTAATGATAAACCCAAGGACTTTCCTACTTTATAATCACATTGTGAATTTTAGCATACGGTTATCAAGTGCAGCGGAAACGAGATAAATGTGACAGGTTTTGTTATGCACTATGAAAAAATTTCATATTGGTCGATTTTATATCTTATATATTTCACGATATTTCAACGTAGCTTAATAAATAATTTCAAAAGCTGCCTTTCCGAACTAAAATTATTAAGAACGTCGGACGAGATTTTTATAACAACATTTTCTCCTTTTTGTGTTCACAAAAATATATGAAAATCAAAAGCTTTTGATCAAACAATGTTGGAGTGGAGTCATGATAAACAAGGTATTTTTATTAAAGCTTTTAATACGTTCAAAGCTCTCTTCATAAAATAAAATCAGGGTTGCTTAAAATTTTGTTGTTAGTATATATTACTTGATATTACTAATGTTAAAACTTGGCAGCTGTCCAAAACACCGATTAAGTAATTATAATTTGAGCATGGCAGTGCTCATAGATTTTTGTTCCACATCAAGCACCGCTTGAAAGCAAACGAAAATCAAATCCAAATTGAATTCTCATTCGGATGTGCAGTTTAATTTGAATTAAATTAATTAATTCCATTTACTGATTTGAAGAGCTTTTATTTATACAGGAAAAAGGTTCAAATAATATGAAAATGGAGGATGATTTTAAAACTATAATAATAATAATAATTCGTTTTGAATTTAATTGAATCAGTGCAAATAATTGTTCATTCATAATCCGAAAATAAAGTCTGGATGAGATATTTACTAATTTGAACAACTTTATAGGTTAGTCTTTCTGTCGACGATCGAAATAATGAAACCTATAATCCTGTTTACATTTAATCCTCTGGAACTCTCAGTGATCAGTTGAACACATAGTATAATGTAAAATCTCGAGAAGCATTTTTTAACGAAATAACCTAACGAATATAAGTTTTTTTTAATAGTTCGACGAGTTTGCCATGGCTGAAAATACTAAGCCTTTTCCCCTGTGAACATCATTATATTTTGGCGATGATCAAAAAATGTTTGTGAAAAATGATGGTAACATTTAAACATTCGTTAAATCTAAACAAACGATGAAAATGAATAAAAAATGCAATCTTTGTAATAAAAATTTTCAAGAAAAATATCTTTGCAATCAGCGTTAAATTTGGAACAGAATTTAATTCCATATTGTATTTGAAGGTGAAATGCATCGTAGGTGTACTGTCAGTTGTTCGTGTTTTGATGATATTCAAGAATTGTAAATGTTCAATTTGCAATATAATTTGTAATTACTCATTTCATAACATCCACATAAGATTTTGATGTTTTTTTTATAGAATTGCTGGAGTGTTGAAGAATAAAACGTTCCTTAATATTATGTTTAATAGCTGAAATTCTGGTTTTCATCATAAAGTTACGCTTTATCTGCGAGCATTAAAATTTCACTCCAACAAGGTAGAGATATTGTTATAGAGTAACGGGTCTTAAAACGTGACAAAATCATCATCGTTTCCGTAATTAGTTAAAAATAATGTGCTCAACCGCTCTTTCTTTGTATTATGTATTGTAAATACACTTTTCCATCTAGCGAATTTCGTGGCGCCATTGTTCGCGACCGCAGTGTAAATGTCTTTTATGATCTGTGAAAACTATTTTCCTTACGGGGATCTATCATGAAGGCACGACTACAAAATATGACTGCTTGAATGAAGAAAAACCTTGTCATAACTATGATAGCAATGAAACAAATGTTCATATATATTTGGTCATTTTTTTTTCTACCCAAATAATTTTTTGGGCTTTATGTAATCCCATTTCAGAGCATTTTGAAGTGCGCGTTTCAGGTTTGATGAAATATCAATTTTTGAAAATCTAACGCATTGTGTCATCATTGAATTGAATAAAAAAAAAAAAAGGGAACAAAATGAAAAAAACTTTGCAGGTTGAGCTGGAGTCGAAAATGGTCGATGCACCGTGCCTTCATTTTGAACGGTTAAACGAGTAATGCCTTTTACCCTAGCGGTGAAATTTAATTACGAAAGGAACGCAAGCGAACGAGCTAGCGAACGGGTACTTGCGGCATTGTTCGTTTTAAGCCGGACTGATCTCGTTACACCTAGATAGATGTAGTAGTGCTCCACAATACGCTTTGAGATTGGGCATAAAAAATGTGAATGCACGCGCGCATTACCAGGATTTCGTTGGCATTACTATTCTTCATGTACGCAGCTGTGACACAAACAACGAAAACAATAGTCGTATTTATGAGCCGCTGTTATGAAAGATGAATTTTATTACCGCGCACAAAATATGGGGATACATTCATTACTTGCAAATAAAAATGTTTCTCCTTTATAAAACGGGCACACAATTTACGAAACGCCGGTATACACAACGCTGAATTATTTAATAGCCGAGATTGAGTCTCAAGTCTATCCCGAGAAATGTGCGCCAACCAATGGAATTTCCTTCACGAAATCTGATTCTTCACAGAAAGAGAAAAATCATACTAAAATAGTAAGGGTGCACTATTGTAGCACGCAAAGCCGCATACTGATATTATACACGCTCTGTACCCCGGCTATTTTAGTATTAATTTTCTTTGTGCTCGAATCTTATTGCCGCTTTTTATGGCCGTACTTTTACGGACCTCTTTTTACAGATTTGGGTCAGATTCGTATATTGAGAGCGCCGGGCAATCATAAAACAAGATTTTCATCTCGTGACGTAATGTTTAAATTAATGAACCGAATCGTATTACAATGTAAACATTTGTGGCCTGGTCGAGTTATAAATTGTTCAAAAATGGATATCAAATTCACGTCTCACCGACTTCTTCTTCTTCTTGTTATAACGAATTATTATTTAGCTGGCCGTTTGTTCAAATTCATTAGACTTCCAATTAAAACCCTGTGACAAACAGAAAGGAAAAAAAAAAGGTTTAAATGCGTTGGCCTTATTCATCTTATACCGTTGTTCGTATAAAACAAAGGGTCTCGGGTTTTTTGTTGATATACCACTGATAGACAAAACGGTTGTCATCTCCTCAATTGCAAACTTTTATTCTTTTGTCGCAAAAATTAATTTCCGTCAATTTTGTCCCTCGCCTTTTCTGTTCCTCCTGCGTTCTACAAAACTGAAACGAAAAATAATTGACGAAAACGATATTTTTCAATTACCGTTAATCAAGTGTTTGTGAGAAAAATTTGTGAGACGGGAAAAAAGGACATTGGTCTAAGTGGTGAACAAGAGAAACACCTGGCGGAGCAATACACTCAGCGTGATGTTCGCTGCAAATTTCATACGTTTTTTTTCCTTTCAGCAGGGACGTTCGTTAACGATAAGATGCTCGCAGGCAACGGCCGATACGGATGGCCGCGAGAGCATAATCAGACAGATGCGATGTGTGGTCGGGTATGCGAAAACACGTGAGGCGCGCTGTTTGAAGCTGATGCAAGGAAATTTCTTTAAAGCGAGTGTGTTGCAGATGGAAATGACGTCAGCAATGCAAATCATAGAACACAAGTCAGCCATGAGTGCACAACTTGTGCGTTCAGAGACGGCATCCGTGTGGTTTGCTGCAGTATTAATAATAGCACTCCTCCGACTGATATTACTAAGTTTAATTTCGGGAGTGGATGAATATGTTCACAAACGTAATATTCCGTGCCAGGGAGGGAGTCAAACTCAACTAGACATGTTACGAGATAGCGTGTTTTAATCCAATTCGTCTGCGAGCAAACTTTCTGAGCATAATGCTGCACGAAGCGCTGTGTGCCCTCCCGTCGCCTCATCACATCGCCTCCCGGTGCGATAAAGAACGGCGCCTTTTGTTGTCAAAGGAAATCGATTACAAGTGCTTGCGCGGGGGGAAGGAACACTTTGCATTTCATTCGTCTTTCATTCCAGATCCTTAGACGAATTCTGATTACGTGCCTCGCGGAAGAAGAATTCGTACACTCGCTGCCGCCGATAATTCCCCGCGAGTAGTTTTCCGTTTGTATAATCTAATCTTTCAAATTGAATTTCAAATTAGTTTTGTACAAGTTACTTTTATAATGTTAATGCTCATCCAAACTTTATGATGCGCGCCCTTAAGAAATAGTACATCAGAAATAGTGAGCAAAAATTGATCATTTTCTATTGGGGTTTCATTCTTTTGTGACATGCATAAGTGTGCCAACTTTTCCGAAAAATTGCACACCACATCATTAATCGTTTCTGTCCGACACAGCGCGCTAATTGCAATCATCCAATAACGGGTTCTGTCGATCATACATTATATTATATCAAGGTAAATAAACAGAACAAAATGACGTAACAATATTTAGTATATTTTTCTACTAGTCGAGTTTTCGTACTGCTGAATCGGTACTATTTACAAAATAGTATATTACAGCCTCGGGCGCCACTGGCGCGTATACGACGTTTTACGCGTCAGATCAGCATGGTTAATTGAGCATGAGCATGAGAGTATGGTTACTTCCACTTTTGGCCGCTGATCTGACGCGTAAAATCAATTAAATGTAGTGAAGAGTTTTCAAATATTGACTAGTTCATATCACATTTTACTTGTAACACTGAATCATTTTCGAATTAACCCGTAAAGGACACACTACTTTTAGTATCACGTAATTTACATTTTACTTTTGGTGTCTCTCTTGTTGGTGCTGATTGACACCAGTGTGTCCTATATGGGTTAAACTCCAGTAGAGCTATATCCGATAGACTGAAAAAAGCAAATGTTTTTTGTGAATAAGCTTGTCTTTGAGTACTGTACTTCATCAAAACAAAATATTTGGCATGATTTCTGATTTTTTTAAGTCATTTAAAGATCACTCAAGACTAAAAACCTACTTTTTCGATTTTCATTAGACGGTAATTTATTCGAAGGCACTTTTTCAATCACTTTTTTCTCTGATCAAAAACAAATTTCGTGTAGCTATTTTCACTGCAGTACGAAAGTTTAACTGACAATATCACTGACAAGGAAGCTCAAAAAGTCATCCCTCCGCAAGGTTAGAGTTGAAAATTTCGTACATACGAAGTTCATGCGTCAACCGGAAGATGGAGCTACTATTAAGAGATTTTTCAATTTTTTTTCATGTTCCAGGTTTTTAGTGAACACTGAGTGACGAATTGGTGTATTTCTTTCATTTCAACATTTTCCAAATTCATGAAATTACTAAAAGTAAGGTTATGTCATGTGGTATAAAAATATGTTTTATAACAATGTTACAACTCATAAGACCATTTTTGTCTAGCGAGAACATATTTCTAGTGAGTTTTTCTCAAAAACGAAGTTTTTGACAAAATATGAAAAAAAATGAAAATTATGAAATGACTTTATAATTTTATTATGCTTTATAATTTCACATAAAAATTTCATTATTAAGTAACTTCATAATTTTTTGATCAAATTATTTCTGCTACATGGTAATGCGCGCACATGTTTAGTCAAAATATGTAGGAAATTTTTAATATCATTTCTTTCCGTGCAGAGTTTGTGAAAGTCTTTCTTGACAATTTTATTATTTAACTTGAACTTGACAGATTAATCAAAAGAACTATTTTAGAATTTCTCGCTAAAACTTTTAGAAATAATGTACGTTAATTTTGTGGGTTAGAGGAAAAACGAGGTAACTGTATAGGGATTGCGTATATATTTACCTCGTTTTTCCTGTCAACCACAGAATTTCTCTTGATGGTGTTGTTTAATGATATTACAAAACTATTTAAACGAACAAGAATAGCACCTACATAAACTGTTTCCACGTATATATTTTCGAATAAAAATTTATTTTTGTACGGACAATAAAATGGAGTCATTTTCTTTTTTTTTTTTATCGCAAATTAGATGTTGAATGAATGCTTTACGATTTGCGGAAGTGATTTGTCAAGTTTTGTTTTCAACCGCGTGTTACAATCTGCTGCACTTAATTGCAATACCATTTGGATTGTTACGCATAAGCATTAATGGACTAATCAATATGTGTTTGCAGAACTTATCTTTATGACTAGTACACATTAGCTGCAATGCATATATAACATTTGTACATTAGCTTATGGAAACGTGCATTTCGTTTCCATATCATAGAACTATATTTGTTAATGATGGCAAATTAATCAATTGCACGTGTAATCAAATGTTCTTGCAGTAATACAAATTATACTTTGAATTTATTTTCTATTTTATATAATTATATCTTGAACGAGTTCAATCGATTTGATCAATTATAATTTTAATCAACTCATGTTCATTTAAAAGAGACACTGCAATAACAAGTTATATTTATAATATTGAACTATGTTACACTATGTCGATGAAAGCATTCCAATGACCAATGTATAACAACACATTCAACTTGTAACAACAAACAAATTCCAATAATTTGAAACAAAGAAAATATTTGGCCATTCGCATGTTTAGATTGCTTGTCCTTGCATATATGCTGATTTATGCTACTCCAGAACTAAAGCGTCGAATGGACAATATTCAATATTCAATGGTAACAATTTTATTAATATAATAAATCAAAGTCTTATTAATATATGAAAAAATGTTTGTTTGTTTATTTGTCCGAGCATCACGCAAAAAATAATAAGTAATTTATGATCCAGTGCATGTGCAACGTTTTATCAATTAAAATTTATATTAACAGCGATAGTTAATTTAAAACAGGTATATGCTATATGAACAGTCAATTTGTGACCAACAATAAATCATATGCATGACTGAAAATGAATGATCAATTATTAATTTACACTTATTTATCAAAGATAATAATTAATTAATAATTAGTATACTACCATTTTTTTTCTTACGAGGACTGCAATCCAAGTGTTACAAAGATGTCCGAAAAAGTAAAATGAGATTTCCATGGTTCAGCCAAATCTTTACGACCATGTTAAATCTCTGTTTAGGAAACTGATTTGAGAATCAAACTTTTCAGATGTTTAATTGAATCTTCAGAAGTAATTCGATATAGTCTTGTTCATAGTAACTATAATATTGAGTGGTTCTAAATGTTGCATCTGAATCAACCCTGGAATCGAGTTTCATCGCCGAACTGGTTTTATGATCGATTTTCTGTCGATAATATTTATGAAACTATTGAAAAGATAGCGTCCACTTGTGAATTGTCGTCCGTTCCATACGAAGACTTACTTACGTAAACAGTACCACACACTGTTCCAGATATATATTTTGCCTCTTTTTGTGTAATACCATTCACCGCCAGTGTAGCTCGGCTTGGTATCTTTTTGTCACCAAATTCTGGACAGTGCCAAACATCCACGTGTTCCGCATAAGTAATTGCAGATCGGACGCAAAGCTTTTACAATGTTGAAACTCTCGACGCAGCCCAAATGAATATTCATTTTTCGTCTCTGTATGTGCGCAGTCTGTGAATGTAGTACAAACACGTACACCGCAATAATGTAATTTTATCAGATTATTTGTCGCTTTAATTTACTGAACTAGTGATCTTTGTTGTCCTGCAATTATACTGTTGACAGAGCTTGAACAATTGCAAATCAAGAGCCAGCATATTCGTCTCTTTCCAATTCATACGCGTTTTGTTCGAAATTATCGGACCGGAATAAAACAATAATCAGATATTTACCACAATTGTAATTATAGTAAAAATTATTTTACCTCTAAAATATAGCACGAACAAAGTCTATATTGCACGATATCAAAACTGACAGCGAAAAAGTCATCATTCAATCATTTTTCAATATTTTCGTATTTAATTATGACAAATCCAAGACTTTTCTTTATAAATTTTGGACTCATTTATTATTAGTTGGAAGTTTCAAGCTGGAATAATAAATGGTGCAAATGTTTATAATTGTCTTTTGAATTGAAAACCGAATAGTTGAAATAAGGGCTCTGGAAGAATGATTGAAATTGAATTGCAGGTAAAGTTGATTTATTTGAATTCGGAATTGATTCAGATATTAATTGCCGGGATATTAAACATAGCTCTGAAAAATTCGGTTTCTATTTGAGCAAGAATATAGATGTATTTTGAGTCGCAGTAGTTCTGATTCATCAGGTATCACGAATCCGTCAACTCGAACTTTCAGTCGTTAAATCGTCATTGCATCAACGACAAAGCTTCGAAAGTTTCATCTTGTTATACAGTCTGCCTTTCCAACTACTGTTCGACATTATCGGATTTGAGATTTCAATGAATAAAACAGTCCCCGAAAGTGTTCCACCACTCAAGTTGAAGCGTTACTTCTAGTTTGACGGTAAAGTTATTACTTATCAGTGAAAGAGGAAGAAATTAAATTTCATCGACCGTTTTACTTCTCAAAATTGTCAATCACTGAGCGACTAATTTATTATATTGAACAATTTTTTTGTTCTCGCGTTCAACTTGATGTGATATTTTTCCACTCTTTCGGCTATCATTCTTTTTGTAATACTTTCGTTGAAAGCATGTTCCGCTTTTTTCTGCACCTTTCTTCTGTTCTGTCATTTTTCTACTTATATATTTCTCGATATTTTCAATTTTTCGCTCTCTGTGAAAAACATTTTTTCCTAATTTATGAGGGTTGTCACTTTTTCACTTTTCCTTCCATGTCAAGTTCTTGTATCGAAAACTATCTACGCCAGGATGTTGTAACATCTTCTATGTCTTATCTCTGTCATCAAATATCATTTTGCACAGATGTTCGCGAAATCAAATCAATCGATTTATATCCAGGACACATATCTCATTCTTTATCACTGTTATAAAAGTCTTGTAAATTAGCTTTAAATTAGCTTTGTCACTGTAATAACACTTCAATATATATTCTATCCAAATAAAATATTTTAAAATGATGTATTGTGTTTTGTATCGCTAATTTAATTTTTGCGAATTCAGCTTTTTTCATTCATTTGAACAATTATTCATTTGTATTTGATGCACAATTTCGTGTCGCATACACGACAACGCCAGTTTCAAATATTCTGAAAAAGATGAAACAAAATTTGTTTTTCTGTTAAATTAATGTATGATTAATGCACATTTGTATATAAAAATAGGAGCTAAAATGATTCATTTAACATTATCGTTTTTGTTAACGACCGTGGTTTTTGAAGTAAACACCTTGTATCAATTTTTTGTCAATCCTTTATTCTGTTGACGTTTTGGCATCTTGGTTCTGGGTCTTCATTAGAACTACAATTTTTCAAAAAACAATAATAATAAAAATCCGATGTGAAATATTGTAACAACTTTTGTAACAACAAAAATGATTAACAAAAAATTGATACAAGGTGTCTGCTTCAAAAACCACTGTCGTTAACAAAAAGGATAATTTGAAGAAAGTAGACGTTAACAAACAGATTAATTTAACAGTTTGAAGGGTCAAATTTGCATAAGTAAATTAATGCTCTGTAAATCTGAATAAGTGAAAATTTCACGTCTTGCATAAAAAAATGACTCTGAACTTATTTTGAATTTTCACTTACTTTTACAGAGTGAATAATTTTTAACTTTTTAAATAAGTAATATACCAGAATTTAGAATTCAGAAAAAAGTATTTGAATCAAACATGTGTTTTAAAACTTAATTTGATTGAATCCATTTTTATTCGAATATTTGTTAAATAAATATGAAACTTTTTATACGATTTTACGAATTGGTTATTAGTTAGAGTTTTAAAAAGTGTATTTAGAGTGCATGTAGGTAGAAAGGAGAACACTGAATTGTAGAAGTCATAGGAAAAGGTGTTGTAGTTTGCTGGGCCCCAGAAATACGGGGATGAGTAGAAGAGCAGAACGTGATGGAGAGAAACTAATTGAGCTAACTTTCTCTGCTGATCGACCTACTGACCGTGATATTAACCGCTTAAATGATTCCGTCAAGTAAATTTCTAATTGTACGAGAAAAACGCATGTTTCATCTTTTTTCTCAAATCCGGCTTTTTTAATGACTATTAATATCTGCAAATGCAACATGACTTATAGCATTATAGGTATTATTATTCGTGTTTTCTTTTCAACTAATCTTATCATATTATAGAATCTGAAAAATTATTGGAAAGTTATACAGAAATCGAATTTAATTTAATTGATCGATTATTGCAAAACATAAAATGATTTAATCTACTGTGGAAATTCGAACCTTAATAGAAGAAGAAAATCCAGAAGAATCCAAGTGAAAAATTTGTATTCATCAATGCAGTAAATGAAGACGAAAATTTTGCATTTTCTTTCTTAAATTTGCATTTACAATTTGAGCAATATAAGAAAAAGCGTCGCATTATTTATATTGGTCTATCAGGCAAAGTAATGCATTTCGTTTTGCGGAAACAATGGAAGTGTATTATTTTAAAGTCTTCGAATAACAAACAGATTCCATATTCAATAATATTTTTTTCTCATTTAGCTCACGTATAGCAGTTGTTATTTTTAATTGCACAATAATCAGAGGTCGAAGAGCCCTAGAATAAATTTTGAATGGAAGTGTTAAATTATCGTTGAATGTAATTCATAACATTGAATAGAATACAAAATGGGACTGTTAAAAATCGTACGACTAGATTTGAAAGCATTTTGTATTGCAGCATTTGCGAATGCTGGATACAAATGCATCACATGCATCGCACAACAGAATGTGAACTATTCAAGAGGTTAAAAGTCTTGAAATTTCATTCCAAAGTTTCGCGAAATTTTTCTTCTTTCTTTGCTTTACTTTCGTTAGCAGACTATATGCAAAGATACTTCACAATAAGTGAAACCTTGACTGACTTCGTCTTCTTGACGTTTTATTATTTGTTTAGGAAACTTTTTGTTTATTTTTGAATGTTTGCTCGCTGAGATAGAATTGCCATTGCGTCAATGAAATCACATGTTCTTATGCGCAATAAATGAAATATCATTTTAATTTAATATCTTTTATTTAGTTTAGAAAATTTTACGAATAATATTAAAACAATTTTTTTTTGCTTTGAAATGTATACGGCGAGGTTTACTAAAGGTTTTACTCTGGATAATATCAAAACTCGAGTTTAAAACGTTTCTGAGAGTTTGTGTACTCTCGTTCGAATTTTAAATTTATTCGAACTGAATCGATGCAGTGCACGAAAATCACAATGTTGCACATAAATAAATAAGTACAAAATAATGACATCAAATGTTATTTCATTGCAAAAATATGCAAAATCGATCTTGATAAAAGGTAATTTAAAAGGCTTTACGTCAACAAGGGTCTCAACTTTGAATTCCTTCACAATATCAAACGGTTGGTAAATTTGTTAACATGAATTTAAAAAGAATATTAAAGTTTTTATTTTCTACTCAAGGGGTTTTTTTAACGAACAATTTCGATAGAAAAAGACGGAACTAACAAGGTACGGAGTTATCCGATTTGATCTATACTTTGTTGAACGTAATTTTCCTTAAGTTCCGAAGATAAACTCTCACTGAAGCTAAAGTCTTATTCAGACTCTCGAAATAGCCCAATCGAGACTAATATTGAAGTTTTCGAAGCTTCCGTTGAATACTCAATTTTGAAAAATGAAAATCTTTATACAAACCGTTTACTATATACTTCGTCTCTACACTTGAGAGTATATTTTATTGCATTGAAAAACATGACCAACTTATTTTCTCACGTACCAGCATTCTCTCTCTCTTTCTCTCAACTTTGTAACAACTTTTGAGTGGTTGTAATTAAACTAAATCTTTTTTTCTTGCGCCTTTTTTATCCTTCTCGCTATATCTACTCAATTAGCTCCGAATGGAAGGATGTAAATTTAAATAAAAAGTCACGTTTTTAAAAAACAGATTATTATTTATGTTGTTATCATGGTAGTATTGTGACATTAAATCCAACCTTCGCCCTGGCTTTATTTTGACGTATATTTATAACAGTATTGGTCGTTTTAGTGTTTAATTTTTATATTTGACTCTTAAAAAATTTATCTATCAAAATGAAATAATTAAAATAATAACATTTTTAAAATTTCAGAATATGATGCATGTCAGCTTTTGATGTTCGACAGTAATAGATAAAAAATTGAATTATATATTTGATATTCTATACATGAATTAACTTTTGCCATTATAAAGTACCATCTCAAGATGATCAAACAAGGTACAATCTACGGTTAAAAACCAAGTCCGTTTGTTATTTTGAGTATGAAGATGTTTGAATACGAAAAATGGATACGGATGGCGCGAATAACGGGTAAAACGTTTCGAAAACATGATACGAAATTCAACACATCCATCGTCGGTGCAATTGTTCGACGATCACAACAGGAGACGACGAGTACGTTTTTCCTTCGTGATGTGCAAGAATAAAACAGCGCTGGTCAAGGCAACGACACTGGCAACGATAACATGCGAGCGTGGCCTGTTTGCGAATTGCAACATTTTGAGCATCCTTGAATGATATGCGCCACAATGACGAATACCTGCACGCCCGCACATCGCATCTCTCGCAATGTAAATAACAACTTTGAACGTGCATTTTCTTCTCTTGCAATGCAAACGGAGTTATTTTTTTCATGTCATATTTCATTTTTAATTTTTTGATGCTTTTATTTATTTTTACATTCCTACTGCAAATTAAAATTGCAATTAAAGTTCTTGTAACGAATACGGAGTTTTGAGAAGTAACATCTGATTGCAATTTAGAATATAATCTCTTATGAAGTGCATTACTGGGTAATGAGTGCACTGACAGTTATGTTTCATAAAGAAGGTTAGAAAAGCGGTTGCAATCAATTTTAATATGCCAATATTAATTAAAGATATTAACAAGATTGACGAAAAATTATTTTCATAAAAGTGAATTACTTTTCTTTTACATAAATATACTCTAGTCGCAACACTAATATTTATTGGAAGATGGCGTTATGAAATCACACCGTAACAACTCCTGAATAGCATTGCTGAAACGACTGAGCAGACACAATCATTACAATGGAAATTGATTTCAGCTATTAAGTCGGAACTTGTTGTAACTATTTTTGCTGATTTTTTGACAGTGTGCATTCGAAATGCACGAATTCATGAATTCGATATATGCTGTTCACAAAAAGTTAGTTGATGAACTTTTTTCGATGAATCCAGTTGAAGTTATATAGCCAAAAAGCTGAATAAGTTTTTTTTTCAAATACCCATAACTTTGTCAATTTGACCGTCGTAGCGCCATCTGTGCAGAGTAGACAAAATTTTTTCCAGAAGGATTGACATTCCAAGCTTTAATTTGCACAAAGAAAAACTGTTTTTCGTTTCAACCCATTGCCGTTGACGCTACAAGCGCCCCCTTCATAACCTCAAAGTGCGAAAACCAATAGACACAGTGCGTATAACTCTGTAGCCACTTCACTTTAATCAAAGAACAAAGAATATTTCGCCCATTCCCATTGGTTCACACACACATGCAGAGAACTGTCAAATGAATAACGATTTGTGCCATTTCTACGGCAATGGGTTAAATTGTCAAAAAAAAAAAAAATAAAAAAAAAAAAAAAAAAAAAAAAAAAAAAAAAAAAAAAAAAAAAAAAAAAAAAAAAAAAAAAAAAAAAAAAAAAAAAAAAAAAACAGACATCATAACTAAAATGAATACAAAGCACGAGATTTTAGTCATTACATAACAAATATACATTGAATACAATAAAAAATGTTAAAAAATACAAATTTACACTAAAAAGGATATCGAAAATTATTGATTTTCATGAATGTTTTTGTGTAAATCAAATATGTAAATTGGAAATACGAAAATAATTTATGTAATCAGTATTATCAATTAATTATATAGTCGAATTAACTCCAAATTTTGTTGAATACCAGGATATAGGGAAGGTTTGAAAAATGAAACAATAATAACAAATACATTCCTCGTAGAAACAATCGGAAAATAATAATAAGAAAAATATAAAAAAATATTCAATCGGAAAATATCTGACCCATTAGGTTTTTCTGAAAAAACTTATTTGGAACGGTGTAGCTGCCGTTGAACACATGCAGTATATTTTTTCAATTCATGAAATTTTTAAATCGTTTTTTTATTTATCAATTAGTTGAAATCCCGTTCAATATTTCTACATCATATTATCTATTACATGTTTGAGAGAATAAATTAATCATTGAAAAATAGTCTTCATTATATAAAATATCTTAGAGAAATTATTTCAATTTTCAAGAAAAAAATGTTTTTTTGTTAAAAGTAATGTGTCTCGAACGGACAGATCAGAGCACTCTCACGGATGAAGATATTCTTCTTCGATACAATATAGTTTATTTTATTATAATTATTACCGCTTTTTATAAACTTTTTATATACAAAATATATTTTATTTCATATTTTATGAATTTATATAACTAGTATATGGTTTCATTTTTAAATTTTTAACTGCACATTTTCCCCTGTCAAAAATAAAGCAACAAACTGTCAAAGATTTTTTTTTGACAAAAAAATATTGAAGGTCAGTTTACAGGGCGACAATATTATTGTTGCTCCGAGTTTGCACGAGGCGAGCCGAGTGCCAACTCTGTTGAAAACTAACCTTCAATATTTTTGTCAGCCGAGTTCTAGGAACATGAAAACTAAAATCGGTTTGCACATTTTTTCAACAAACTGTTTTGAAAATAGCCATTTTTTCGATAGTTATCAACAAATTAATGACAAACAATATACTTTTTTATACTTTTTGACAAGCGATCTTCAATATATAGGTTACAATTATTGTAATAACGAAATATCGAGCCAATCGGTCCATAATGACAGATTTTAGCAATTTGACTTGGATGTCCCCTTAAACCCTAGCAGCAAGGACTGTCTTCTCCGTACTTGGTTTAATTGGTGTGTCTACGATTTCCGAGTTATTTTAATTCAATGTGAATTTCAGTTAGACATATTCTAATAAGCCTGTGATTTAATGGTTCATTTGAGACTTTCTTGTTCTAAATATTCCGGTTTAATAAATTGTTTTTATTAAAAGTGGGGTATGTTTTATTTTTTTGAAATGCTAATCTTCAAAAATAAAAAATATATTTTTTTGTTTATTCGTGTGCGTTTAATGACAAAAACTACTGAACTAAATAATATTTCTATTTTTTGGCTTATTTCTTTATTTTTAAAAAAAAAGGCTTTATAAATATTTACTCATGAAATATCACGAGACACGACACGACAGTGTCTTTAGCCAAGTACAATAAAATTTTACGGAATAGGCATCATAGTGCCATCTTCAGTCCTTTTTCCATGTCTGTAAGGCATTTAAATTTTTATGAGACTAAACTGAAAAAAATTCCAAATATATATGTTGAGATAAGAAATCAGGCAAGACAATATCAAAAATACAAGAAAGAGTAAGTTTTTTTTCTTAACGTAAAATGTATATTGCATACACATTTTGTTTAAAAATACTCATTTTTCAAATTAACATCAATACATATGTTCTATATATTTTTTCGCGAGGGGTACTTCTAATTCTTAAAAAGTTATAGAGATAAAAGAGGACTACAGGAATGTAGCTATGTTATCCATGTTTGAATAAATTTTCAATATGGAGCAATCCTCAAAATGTGTTTGTTTTCTAATGTGCTCAAAACTTATCTCGTAGAGGATCGTTAGCAAAAGTCACATTTGATTCTAAAAGACAATGGTAACGTTTAGATAATTATCATTTTATAAATGAGAAAAATGATTGTCAAATTATTTATACTTTTATGGCGAAAGACGCGAGTTAAATTTGTTTTAGTTTTGTGAAAAAAAAAAAAGTTTTAACGACTTATTGCTATACGATCATAAAATTAAAAAAAATAACTTCATGTAGTCGTCATATCACTGTCAGTATAAAATTATCAGAAAATATTAAACGGACATTAATAGATACTGAAGAATAAAACTCGAGAGCGTATGATATTCAAGTGAGAAGAAACCTGCCGTTTGAGAGTTTTGAGTAACGAACAGACAAAATTTAAAATTTTAATATACTTGCAAGGATTTATAGATAAAATACAACTTTTTACTTTCTTGGTCTGTGTCCAAAACTTTTGCTGCTCCATCTGGCGGGGAAATACTTATTCATCCACATATTGGGCACATGGCCAGCCTGGAGTAGCACGCGCCTTGCATACACCAAATGTTCAAGCATCCCAAATGTTCTATCCATTGTTCTTTACATTTTTACTTATGTATGCATCCCGCGAACGAGTTTGTGGGCAGGTAAGAGAAAGAGATCTATGGTTATAAACGGCAAGATACATTCGCGTACAAAAAATTGGCAGATGCACTTTTTGTACACTTCTTTCAGAATCTGTAATAGTACAGTTGAATACATATTTTGAATAGTCTCAAATTATAAAAGCTTCAATGGGGGACCCCACCCTGAAACTTTGAAAAAATCAGTTTTCATTTTTTTCACATTTTCGGATACTTTAAAGTGTGTAAATTGTTGTCTCAAAGGATATTTCCAAATGCATAATAGTTTTGAAGTTACATTAGTCAATAGACACAGCTTGAAACAATACTTTAATCGAGTTTGTCTTAAAATTTTATTTTTTAAGCTGGCCCCATTGATTCCTCTGTATCTATCCAACCGAATTACTTAGGCTACAATTTTTCTTGGTGTACAAATATTGTGTCTACAGTGTTACGTATTTTTGACACACATACATCGTATGAGTGAGTTTTCCAATAAGAAACATAGATTGTCCTCATAGACTAGTGGATAAGACAGTGTTCTATAACTGCAGAGGCCCTGAGTTTCGAATTCTCTAACATCGAATCTGGTTTTTTCATTAGAAACCTCAGTTTGAATGGCTTAAAAATCAAAATAAATTAAATAATAACAAAATTTCGTTAATTAGTTATTTAATAATTTTTTGTTTATTTATTTTTAAAAATGGCAATCCCGATCAGATCCTGGTCGGGTTAAACAGGATGTATGTTGGAAAAAATTTTCTATGAAGATTAAACTGAAATAATTATTGTGTAAAATAATAGCAGTAATTTTATATGAATTAATCCGGAAAAAACATTATTTATAAATTGTCAAATTAAAGCATCTTAGGGTGAGGTTCCCCCTTTACATACATCACTTCAATGACTTATAACTATTTTTTAATATAAGATATGAATGAACTAATTTGTATGATTAAAAAAGTTATTGAAACAGAACATAATTTTTGTTATAGTCTGTATAGTAGAAAAATAGTTTGTCAGGTCAAAATCAGGTAAGGCCCTGACCCGGTACCACTATCAAGTGACGCGTTGTGGAAGCGAAATTTTTCGGAATCAAGAGAAACGCCAGCTATATTTTCTTATTTTGTTTACATCTTGTTTGACCTTGTATAAATTTTTGTTAAGATCTTCACGAAACAATTCATTTTTTTCAAGGTTAGGAAAATTCGAAATGTTAACGCTATTATTATTTATTGTTAATTATAAAATAAAAACATTTTGTTAATTATTTATCGAACATTTTATGATTCAAAATAACACAAAAGGAAAAAATTAAAATGATAAAAAAACGTGTATTCCATGAAAGTGACTGTGAGCGAATAAATTATTGTTTATATACAAACTCTTTTTATGTCTTTGTTTATTTATCACACCTCATAGAGGCGAATGTCTGTGACTGCGTTATACAGAGAGGGAGTGAAAATCTATGCTAACAGGAGGGATTCTTAATAATAATTGACATTTAATAACAGTAATGAGTTGATGTAATCGGAATGCTCGAATAGAATATTAGAATATATTACTTTCGCCGAATTATAGAACTTTATTTTGACAAGTCTTTAGGGCTCTCTTGTAAAATGTAATATTTATTAAATATTTATTATTATCATTAAATGTGCCAGTGATCAAATAGTTTTTTTTACTTTATGGTATATTTAATTAAAGTCATTATAAAAATAAAATTAATATTAATAAGGAAATCTGATAAATTATTTATTAAAATTACGGATTATAGGTAAAAAATATTGGTTGAAATTATATGTATAGACTTTGATTACTACTTTTATACATATATTCTAAATATAATTAACCAGAATGTAATATTTATGACTTGATGTTACAATAATTATTAGTTTGCCAGCCGAATCTGTCCCATAGAAGTATGGTCAGTTATAGCTCAGTTTTTATAATTTTATAAATACCATTTAATAATTGGAGATATAAGCCATAATGACAATAATATTAAATGACAAACATATGAATTAAAAAATCTTGCTATGAAGGTAATTCAACCTGAGAACAAAAGGACTATCTTCTATGATAGAAATTGAACTTCATGAAAATGAGAATATGCATTTTTTTCAACAAAAAATTAAAATTTTGATGGACAAGTTTTTAATTAATAAATATTAGTAAATTGGAAATTTCAAAATAAATATTGGAAAATTATTTTGTTATAATCATTCAATAACTAAAATGAATCGTACTGTACAATTTCAGTTTCATTTTTATTTAATAATAAATTATGATTAAATATGACAAAATATTGTCTCATTATTATAAAATTAATACTCAACAATAATGAAATTACATAATGTATGATACAATTCGATATATTGTCAAAATAATAGTTGAGAAATATCACATAAAGATAAAAATACGGTCATAAGAAATATTTAAAAAATATATAACTGTAGTAATTCTTTCTATCACAGTATAGAACCTAGAGACTACATAGCAACAAAATTATCCGTTGATCTCAGTTTCTCTTATTTCCTGATCAGGGCCATATCGAATCCAAGAGTTACACGTTGTAGAAAAGACTGATTAGGTTCAGCGGCCAGGGTCCAGTCTATTCCCTTAGTTTTCTGGCTAGGTTTATTTAGTCTGATAATAATTGCCGCAAGAGTACTTTCACCAGCGTGTTTCTAATCGCAGATGTTGGAAACTTGTATCAAAGATTTGAAAAATAGTGTTGTGGCGAAAGCAAGCGTCGATTTAATTTGATCATGCTCATTATTCAACTCGATTAAAACTATTAGATTAAAATTGTTTATTTAGTTATTTTGATTTGATTTGTTGTGTGACCAAGAAATCAAAATTCATATCGTAGGTCGTTGTTGTACATAGACAGAGGCAAGCGGGCGTATTACATCTAGCTGCTCATTCACTTGCTAAGCATTCAGTCTGTGCTTACTTGCTAGCTCTCGCTTGCTTGCTTTCACCACTGTTTGACGATGCGAACATGACGCGCGCGAACATGAAGCGTGCCTGCCTTGCACTTGCATCGCTTGTATGTTTCGGCACGTACTGGGTATTCACAAGTCAATATTGCACGACATATCTGCGTGGCAAGTGTTACGATATATCCTTACGATATACCTCCCAACACTAGTCGCGATGAACAAACCATGCTTTTGCAGGTGTTGAATGCACACGTCATTTATGTGTATAACAAAGTTCACCTTACGCCATGCGTTAATATTTAGCGCTCACTTTGCATCATAAGCTACGGGAAAGTATGAAAAAAGAGCACAAACATTCGATTTTTCATACATTCACTCAATTTAGTATAGTTCAAAGTATTGCTTTGATACCTGCAGAGAAATGAGTACCATATTTTCTTATTAAATGAGTTGCAATTTATTATTTTTTCATAATAACACTGGGATATATTTTCAAAGTCGGCAAAAATGATATATGACCTTAATAGCAAATGCAGGCACAAAGGCATACAAATTCAAACATTCAATCTCTTTTATTCCCATTCAAAACTTACATTGTATAACAAGACATTTTAACAATTGAAATGAAATATTTTATGTAAAATTTGTTATTTTATTATGTATGCATTAAAATTTTGTTACAACCCTTTTATGTTCTATTTTTTTACCTTTATCCCCTTTCTTCTCTTGCTCTCTGTTGCTGTATCTCTTGTTTATATTTCTTTGTTTCCTCTTTTCTTTTAGTTATGGGAATGATCGAAATCAACTTCAAAGAAATCCTCACTGAAAATCAGGTAGGTTGTCAAGTACCTGAAGATGCGTCAACTTATTTTTTTAAAAACATTATTTTTTGTTGAGACCTGAAAATAATGCCACTTTGAGTGTCAAATATGACGTCAAGAATATTTTTATTACTGATCATGACAAGTCCTTTTTGAGAAACATCTCCCAATAACTTTTTTACGTGACGATGTAAAAGATAAGTGGGTATCACAAATTGGAACCACATAGTAGCTGGAAAAGTGTCAGTGACGTGAAATGGATCTCGTTTCAGACCGAAATCTGATAAGAACATTGACATTTTCAAGTAGTAAAAGTTTTATCCTTATGGTAAAAAGTTAACTATTTTACATTATTTCGGAAAATCTCAAAAACATTTGAAAAGCCATTGAAATTTCAATAAAACGGAAGTAATAAATGATAGAAGTATAATTGTATCATATACCCTTGAGAACCACAAGATTTCAGCATTATATATATATATTTAGTAGCATTATAAAGCAAAATTATATTTTTTTAAGTTAATCTAAATTAAATACATTTCATAATGATCAATAAAATATTGTTGAACTAACGATTGGGCAATATTTTGAAAATAATTTTTCAGATTTATTTATAAGGTTATATGCAAATCAACTACAACTTGTTACAGAGTTTGACAGATTCCATTTATTAAAACATCTGAGTATTTATATAATAAATATGCATCGACTTCGATTATTCGATTTTCGCATAGATAAACTATCAGATTTACCTCTTTTAGATGTAAGCCGAATGCATCCTTCTGACAAACGTCGAGAGACGTCGTTGTGCGCAATCTGTAGCAGATCGTGAATATGATTTATTCGTCGCACAATCTGCGCCATACGTAGAAAGCATAAGTAAAAGTATACCGATGCTCTGACGTTTTGCAAGTCACATTTACGAGCTCCTCAATATATGAAACCAATTGATATTCCTCGAAGATGAATTCCTCGTTGATAAATTCCTCGGAGAAATACAATCCCACCCCATCTCGGTTTTTTATGAGGGACCAATTCATTTTTTAGATTTTTTTAGATATTTTCTCCAGTTTTATAGTCTTTTTTATTTTATTATTATTATTATTTTTTTTTTGAAACTTCCTCTTTGGCTAGATACATCACTCTTGTTCGTGTTCAAGTTATTCCCGTCCTGGTTTATTTGATGCATGTGCTGTGTTACACGGGACAATCCTAAGCGACTGCTTCGATATGACCTAGTAACAAGTTTTTTGTTACACATTTCCTCCGGGAAATCACATGCTTTTTAATTAAAAAATTGTAGCTAGACAGGTCGAGTTTGACAAAAGACAAGAATTAATAATTGAATGTACACTCGATGTTCGTACGCAAATTTTCCAACGCTTAAAGAATTTAATTTTGTGACGTTCATAATTCTATAAAAATATAAGTGTTTAGTTGTATACATTGCCGGCGGTATATGCTGCACAGACAATGCTTTGTGATACAATGTGGCTGAGAAATGAGATTAATGATTACGATGAGAAAGTATTACACGATTATAGAGCAAAAAATCATTAAAAAAAGAATAGTTCTTACCGCTTACCGCCTTAGCTATTAGACCTCAAACGGGTCACGGATTCTCAATCATGAAAAACAAAAATATGTTTTTATGAAATTTTGAATAGTTTTTCATTTCCTTGTTCTTATTTATACATTTTAGTCGTAACTTTTAGGAAATCTACTAGTTTTGTTGTTGACTTTATTATTTTTTTTTTAATTAATTTTTACATTTTTGTTAAATTTATACTAATTTATAGTTACTTTGTCCTTCTTATTCTAGTCCAAGCTAGAATGGAAGTCCCTTAATTTCATGTTATTGGATCAAATTTTTCTATTTGATTGAATTTAGACTAGGTTGGAACAGACTTGCCCAGAGTAGGCTGGAACAAACAAGACTAGGACAGACAAGCCCAGACTCGCCAATTGAGGCCAGACTAGGGCAGAATGAAGTATATTAGCCTGGAATAGGCCAGGCTAGCCAAAAGAGGCCAGACTAGGGCAGATTAGAGTAGGTTAGCCTGTAACAGGCCAGACTAGCCAAATGAGGCCAGACTAGAGCAAATTACGCGTAATAAGGCACATGTGCAAACCGCACGTGCGCAGTACAGAACACGCTGTACTGCGCATTTAGCATCACAAATTCAGAATTTGCGTGTTGGATGTGTTACAACAACGAAAATTAATATTAATGGTAAATAATGTGAAGTAATTAGTACTGTTTTCCATGAGGGAGTTAATACGTAGCATGGGCATTACACATGCATGTTAAGAGATAGCGACACTTCAAAATCATATTAATGACTGGCATGTATAATCAGAAACAATATGTCCTACGAATTTAAAAGATGCATATATCCCTGATAACCATATTTCTGTAAATTTCTTGCAAACTTTTTCATCAGAAATGTTGTGCATACCTAACTTCTAGTTGGGTACAATAAGTTATTGAGTTAAATACAATAATTTGTTGGACTTAACCATAACAACTTGTGATGTCACAACAATTTTATGGTAGAATTTTTTGTATACTTTGCCGACCTCTTCAGTTTATACTATTGAAATTGAAACTATTCACTTTAATAGTTTCAATTTCTTTCCCCTTCTGAGGTATTTAAAAAGAAACATTTTGTCAAGGTGTTTCAACGTAATTAACCCAGCATCTTATGTAAATTCAACTACTTTTGCATCTAATTATGTATTTATGACACCTGTTGAAACTATACAAACATACTGAACCGACAAATGTGATGTACATTTACTTATATATCTATTCTGGTTTTTTAAATTTAAAACAAACGGATAAAGAAGTTTCACATATGAAGATCAATTTACAGTTTTTCAATCAAATAATGTGCCAAAAACTATTCAAGTTTTCAATCGAGATATTTTTTTTTGTTATATCTATGAAAAAGCCCCCGACGAGTCTACATTATATTTTTTACCATCACTCTTGGTTTTTGAATGAAATATTTCTAGAAGTTTCAACGTCAAATTTTGTAAACGAAATATCAGCGAATTTTGCAGTGCGAATGATGATGTCTGCTGTTTACGATAACGGAATAAATAATTTGAACTAAGATCAAGTTTCGGAATTTTATCAAGTATTCACGAAATGCTGATTGACATGCGGCTTATTGATTTCGCACGATACGCCGTCAAAGGATTCCTACACTTCCAATGATTCAGATGTTCAGAACTGCTGTCGCACACGATTCCTACAAAACGCACAAGATGGTATTTAGCGGATGACAGGCACGTGCACGTCGTATCAATCGATGTCTCTGGTCTTGGCATTTTCAAAGCCTCTATTTAGATGTTATTGCCAGGCTTTGACCCTTCGGTCACCAAAATATAGGAACGTTACAGCGATAGCGAGCTTCATCGATCCGTATTTCGCTTTTCAAGCTACAACTGCAGATCTTTAAAGGCTCCGATCAAGTGAACGAACGTGACCTTTGATACGTCTCTCGTTTCTCCAGTCACTTTACTTTAAGAAATACGGAATACCTACGATTCGGATTACAACCAGATTGATTTGCATATCGAAATTTAAAGGCTGTACTTTTTTCTTCGACGCGAAACATCGTTTCAAATAATCTTATTTGTTTTTGTTAATTATTATTATTATCTATTTTTACTCGTCAAAAATTTCTTGCTTGTCACTAAGTTAGTTCGAACTTGTTAGAACAGTTTAGAAGTTTGATCAAGTTCAAAAGGATCGAACAGTTCAAACAAGTTCAACCTGAGTCTATATAGCACCCTAAATTTAGAAATGAGGCTCTCACAGAAAGTAAATTATATTCTGTAATCTTTATACAGGTTCCGGTTATTTAATCAAATTCATATATAAATGAAATTTTTTTAAATTGCTATCCGTGGAAACTGATTGATTTTTCTATACAATTCGGTGTTAATCGTGAAACAAATGATCGATAATGTTTAATGTATAGAGTGGCACGAATATAGAAATGAAATAAAAATGTTAGTTCTCCCTTACAAATGTTGATTTTATCGTCGTTTGTACAGTGCTGGATAATGTCATTGTCGGCAAACGAAATTAATAAAATGGAAAGCTCGTCCATTAAATTAATTCCACTTTTTTCTTATACCTCACGAAATTACATGAATTTTTTTTTTTTCATCAAACGAAAATTAAGAGTACGTCAGACGTGTTTGTGACGATATTTTTATATTTATATTTATATTCTTTTAGCGTCAATTAAATTTAGCCGTTTTGGTTGATTATCCGATGTTTGATTGTGGCGGAGGACTTTTTTTCCGAAACGTCATTACCGTGTATCGCTTCGTGACAGAAATTAAGCCGTTGGTCAAATTCGTTTAGCGGTTAATGTAATTAACCTTTTTCATTCGGCGAGCGAAAGCTGGTTACAATAGTCGGACGATACCGACGAATAATTGATTGAAAATATCAATTTCGTAGTGGCGCGTTTTCATATTTCAAAAAAGCGACGGATGCAAAGCTCACAGTTTGCAAAACAAATTTGATGACGGACAAAAAATTGGTGTCACTCGTTCTCTGCATGGCGCAAGGCATTTTAATTATAATAAAAAGCTGCAAAATGTAACTCCCGAAATGAAATATGAGCGTCGCGTCGGACGTGTTACAAAAACGGATGAATAGCTACTGGAATTAACTTATTTCATCGTGCATTTAAAACATTAACCGTTTTTGTTGGATTAAAACAGCTTTCTGTCTTTTGCTGGTGCCGTTATCAATGGTACGTTGTACTTTTTTTTACTTGTTTTCCGCTCGAATGCGTCCCAGTTGTTATGTTATATCATTTTCTCGAGTCGCGACTATTGTTTTTTTTTTCTTTGCTGCGCGATTAAAGCCTTTTATTTCGTCAGGCATTTAAGTTCTTGCGAATGATCTTCGCGCCCCCATTACGAAACTGAAGATTGTAGAAAAGAGAAAAAAGTTCGATGTAATATTAACTTTGCTTTGCATGAATTTACAATAACGCGCCCTTGCAACCGATTGTAAAACTTTTTTTTCAATTAAAAAAAATCTTTAATTAAGCTGCGTACGAATGTCACGAAAGTATAATACTAAATGACGAACGCTCTCGTATTTCAGGGATAAGAATTTAATTTCGCCTCTTATTACTTAATTAATAGGTATGTTCGTGAAACCCGATATCGTCGAAATTTAATAAAATGTGAGAACATAACTTATTTTCTTGTCCAGTAGAAGAATTCATTTTTAGTCCTTCTTTCTCTCTCACTTTGAATCTTTTACAAACGACACGTTTTCCTGTGAAATAATAATTTTATTTTAAAGCCTTGACTCAAGAGAACAAATGCTCTCTTTATGCAAAGTTTTATTCAACGTTTTTACCTTTGAAATTAAGATTTAGTTCCTTGATGAAAACCATTGTGCAATCGGTAATTTTATATTGTTGGATTATTTTTCATTAAATTTTAAAACGTCAAACTTTTTTTTGCAACAACAATTGCATCGACTTGGAAAAAGTAAAGTTATGTAGTGAGAGATATTTTACAATTTTTTTTTTATATTTCAAATGGTAAATTTTTTTTTTTTTTCAACCTGGGAAAATTCGTGACTTTATTCTGTCTGATGCGAACAGATAATAAACGATGTTCAAATTGACCCAATTCTGTAATTTCGTTGAAAAATTTCAATCTCGTCAATGTCTGCATATAAACAATTCATTGACTTTCCTTTGGAAAATGTTGAATACAATTTTTTCACAAGGCTGAATAATCATGAAAGGCAAAAATTTCTGACGGTTTCGTTTAAAGCTTCTCTTGTTATAGCTGTCTTGTACAAGCTAGAAATAAACAAAAACTGCAGTTACCATTAACACTCAACCCGCAAAAAAAAAAAAAACAAAAAAAAAGAAAAATTTTCGATTGTTCGTTTTTCATTTGACAATTTAAATTGCTTGAAAACATGACACACATCAATCAAAACATTATTTTTTAATTAAAATCATTTTCTACTTTTTCTTCTATCTTATTTTTACAGTTAAATGATCCTGACTATTTTGTTCAATGAATCGACAAAGTTTTTGCCCGAGACAGAGTGCATTAAATTGACAATGACATTTCCTTAATCCAACGTTACTGTTGCTGTATAATAACCAAAGCCAAACTTTCTCTTTCGTGCAATTAAGTGTCATTACTTTCACTATATTTACACGATATACTCTGTAACGGCCATTTAAAAGTTCTAGTAAAAAAAAGTAACAACAACACGATTAGAAATTAAAATGTTATAATGGGATTCAGGAAAGTTGACTGATTTTTTCCCAAGGTGAACGGTGTTTATTTAGAATTAATAGAAAATTATAATTTGAAAAAAATGGAAATTGATGATATAAAAAATAGCGCGCCTTGATCAAAATTATAAGTCATTTCTGGATAAAAATGATTATCCGCTAAGTTGAATTCCCCATACAAAAGCTACGTTAAAAATTTTCCATCTATTAGGAGAAAGTTCGTTTGAATAATCCTTAAAGTTTACGGTAGGAAGCAAACATCATTAATTGTTAAGAAAAAAAATCTTGCAGCAGCAATATCAATAAAATTAAATTAGCATTCTTATCGGAGCGTGTAATTAATTACTATTTTCTTTTGTTTCAGGTAAGTTTTCTAGCATTAAATTTGAAAGAGGTTAATCGCTACTGCAATTTGTACCGTCAGACTTATTGAAGTGAGTATAAAAACTTTAGATCAATTACGGATAACGTTCCAAACGTTTGTCATGATTAGACGATAGTTGATGTTGTTTAAATATGTTAAAAAATTAATTGTTTAAGTGAAGAAGAAGAATTATTTGAACAACACCTAAGATTATTTTTGAAAATAAATTGAATATTAAATTGAATTATCTTTGAAGTATACCATGTATAATGAAAAGTTCCAAGTACTAAAAATTCTTAAAATCAGAGGCCAGAATTAATTTAAACTTTTTTCTAGAAATGTAGAACGTCTCTAATTATTTATTAAAAATGAATTGAAAAATGGCTTTAAACGTTATTAAAATTTAAAAATGAAAATAAATTGTGAAAAAATTATAATTTTTCTGACACGCGTGGAATATTTATATTGAGTATGATTTTAATTCAGCTCGAAAATTACAAGGTGAAGTGTTCTATCCTTGATGAGTGTATTTATATAAAATGCTCAAAATTTTCTCTTCTCGTCTGCAACGGACGTCTAACGAAGTAACGTTCATCCAAAACCTTATTTGCTCTATGTATTTTCACCTACTATATCTACCTTGTAGTCAAGTGGCTGACAAGCCGACGGTCAAGATGAAAAACACTGTTTTTGTTGCAAACCAACATCTGTGCGTGAATCATAATTATACACATTTCGCACCGTGGCAAAATTACCAGACGCCTCTATAGCGTATACGATTTAATAATGTGCGATATCACGGCCACAGAATGAACGTCAGCTCGGTCGACCAATCTCGAGATCAGCCCCCGGTCGATGAGAGTATTGGGCGTGTTGTAATAACGCATACGTCAGCCATAAGCTTTTCAGTTACTGAATTCTAATGCAATCTTTGACATCGCGCAAATGAGCAGAATCCCGAGGTCAACTTCATTCCCCCTGTTTATATCTGCGATTCTTCCGCTTGATCCGTCAACCATCGCGATCACCTACTTTGAATCACGCGCGCTGATCCTTCAACTGGAAAAAAAAAAAAAAAAAAATTGCCCGATCTTGATCCAGTTAGAGAACTCATTGAAACGAAACTGACGATTCTTGGCTATTTTTTGTCCCGCTGCTTTTTATCTATGTCAAGAGCGCGTATCTCCGTTGTGTTTAACGTTTCAATAAATAAACTTGTGTTAAAGTAATTAACAAGTCGCGCACTGCTCTTGTCGCGTGAAATGAAACGCACGGTTCCCGCCATGTGTGTATATATACGTTTGCCCTTCGACTCCTTAACGACGATTTTAATGCAAATTTAATTACCAACTCGTGTATAGTATTTGCACATTTATTGAGAAATTGCGGTTAATTCAGTTGCTAGACTGATTGTTCAATTTGGCGCTCGTCGCTCTTTTAAACGCAACTTTTTTCAGTGTTGCATCAAGGACATCAAGTGATGTTCAATCGAATTTTTTAATTGTGACTTTTTAATCGCGCCGCTTTACGAGCCATCATTGCACTTAATTGAAATATTTCATGGACATTTTATTTTTCGATTTTCTGCTGCATTGTTTGGGATAACAATTTTTCGATGTTAATTGGAATATTTTTTCATCTCTGTTATCAATTTTGAAATTACAATTTGAGTTTTTCATAAATTCGTTCAAGTTGATAATAATATTTGTATAATATGACAATAGATGTATATAAGTAATAATAATAAAAATGAAATCAATTTAGCGAATCGGTTTATTTTACAAAAATGACATCGATTAAAAGCGTGTGGCATGCTAGGTTTGTATTCACGTCGAGCTCTAGTGTCGCGCATTCAACTTCTATTAATGTATGAACGTTCAATGTTAATTGATCGCATTATACGTTCATCTGCGGGGATTGGTCGTTGTGCGGTTACACGTTGCATTGAACGCCTTTACATGCAGAAACTGTAACCGTCATGTGGATGGCATACAGCCGCGGTACCGTATGTATCGTATATACACGTGTGTTTCCATGACTTTGCGCCGCAACATATTGCACAAAACCGTTGAGCGCATCAGCAAGCGCGCCGTGTGCCGCATGCTATTCAGTCCGGATCCTCTTGTCTATACGAAAATAGACAACAGACCGAAAGGGCTACTGGATACACGTCGTGTATTGCCATTCCACCAGAACTATTCGTACATTGTCTGACTACTTCCGCTAACTTTATGGCCGAACAATGCCACTTCGCTCCAAGTTTCGTACCGCGAAGACATGTTTTTGCACGGACACACGTGCGCGCTCGTGTATTATTATTTATCCGTCCTCGCGCACTCCCGATTCGATTCCGCTATCTCCTGGATATATATTATCGTTTCCATTCGCTCGAATAACTTTACGATGCTCAAAACACGCTCATCATCTTTTTTTCTTCCGAAAGCGAAAATCACCGAAACTGAAAGTGCGCTCGTAAACAAAATTTGTTTAAATAAATGTTATTGAAATATGTCAAAGTGATAAAGAGAACGAGTTCATAATCGAGACGATCAAGTGATAAAAGGGGCGTTGAAATTGCGTCAAACGCTTGGCCGCTTAGAAAATTATAATCTATTCATTATCGATATAGATTTCTAGATTGATTGCGATGGTAATTGATGCTGGGGTATTTTAATGATGATGAAAATGTTGATTTTTGTTGTTATTTTATTATAATTTAATTAGATATCCCCTCGAACAAAGTTTTAGGTATCAAACCAAAATCGGTTTAAATTAAAGTACCCGTGTGGAAATGAAGCAGTGTCGGGTGGATTGATAAGGGCGCAACAAATTGCAAAGGATTAAAGTAGTTTGGTTGTTTATGGCTTTATTGTAAAATGTTTTTGAAATTCAGGTTTCATTCATTTACATCAAAAACTTGATATAAAGTTGATAGAAAAAATAATGAAAAAGGATTATCATTCCTTGTTTGGTATTTATTTAAACTATAAATCAATGCGTATATTTGAATGTTGGTTTAAATTTTATTTTGACTAGTGACTCTGACGATACTTTAAATGAGCCGATCAATTCCTTATGCTAAGAGGCGATCGAAAACACATAGACCCAGGAAGCAGCGGCGGAGAACGAGATGCGCATTCGAAGTTGCCGAGAGAGTCGGAACATAAACGCGTAAATTGTCAAAGGGAGTTTCATTGTCGGATGAATCGATAGGGAAGGAAATTGAAGCACCTTGTTCTGGCGTTTCTCGGTTGCTTGGAATCGGCAGATTGGATTGCAACTTCACGGAGTCAGGCTATTTATTCACCATCGCAGTTTATCCATTGGCTCTCACGGCGTGCACACTCTCCAGTTCCGGGCGTCCATTATTAGTTCTTAGCTGGCGTTTCGGAGCGATCTTCTGCAATCAGTTAAGTAACGATTGCGAGACGCAAAAACACGTCGCCCTTAAGTGGCAAGCTCTGCCTAATTGACGTCCGATATTATCTTTCAGCTCGTGTGCTCGCGAATAGCCCGCGTCGCAATTATTCCCATCAGAGAGAGAGAGGGAGATGGAGCGAGACGACTTGACGGGTTATTTTTCTGACGCAGAGGCTAATTCGTCGCCAATCACAGCGACGAGATTAATTTGATGGCCTGTCGTCGTATCGCTGTCTGCCGAAACCAAATCGCCATATGCAGACGAGCGTAAAGTCGCAAACAATCACGCTAATGGATACCTTCCGAGAAAACTTGTATTTGCGGCGATGTAATAATCGTCTGCACGATGGCCGCAAAAGGATGCCTCTCGTCGTCGAGCATACACTTGTGTGCAAACTCCGCGGGCTCGGCTCTCTGCTGCAATACCCAAGTTTTGCTGTGCGCGTTTGACATTTTTGCAAAGGTCGCTCGGATTATTATTATTTGCCAGGCCAGGCGTGGATGCCCGATCGTCTTGCAATCTTGCTTAATATTCGTATATAATCCCAAAATTAATTCCCTCACGTTATTATAATAATTTAATCAATTAACTCGAAATGTTTCGTCCAAATTGATTTCAACTTTTAATGTATTTTTTGTGCATCTGCGAATTAAAATCGCATTTCTTTGTCTTGGCTTGTTGGTAGAATAAATATATGACTGTTTTGATGAAAATTCAAGATTGCTTTAGATACAATCGATTGGAAAAGAAAGAGAGCAGGAGAGAGAGAGAGAGAAAAACCTTTCAGCTTGGAGACATCATTTTGTTTGGTGTTTTATGACACTCGAGCGAGAGAAAATAAAATCGTTGTTGTTTTAATATGCATTTTGACGGAAGGGAATTGTGCAGATCCAAGAGGCAAGTATTCAGATCGAAGTTAGTTTGTGGAGAGGTCTGTTTGCTCGCAAGAGAGGAAAGTATGTTTTTCTTTGAATTTTAATACTTTCTGTTGGCGCATAGGTAGACGTGGAAGTACAATCAGACGGATGTTGAGGTTGTCTCAGTGTTTCGATTTTTGCACAAGAACCAGGAAAATAACGTCAGCATCTGCAAACTGATATGTTGTCTTAGAACAAATATCAACAGAAAGAAAAGGAGTGAAATAAGCAGGATTCTATTATACTGTTTCGATTCGGTTTGAATCTCGGATTTCATTTCAACTCGTCTTCGAGCTTGTTACTTTTTCGATTTATGTGGAAGTCTTATATACGAAACCAACAGTGCGCGCACACCTAAGAAGAATTTACACCAAGGATATTGCGATAGCGACGCGTCGCTTCGAATTTGCACGAGTAACCTCAATTGGGCACACTCTCTGTCCTTACCTTATCAGTAATTTCGATTTATGGCCTGTTATCGTAAGGGACATTTTACATGGTACACATAACCTAGTTCGGATTATGCTCGGAGATTAACACGCCCAATAACAAATAGCGCTCCGAATGCAACTTTTGTTGCAAATACAATGTCACCGGTGCGTAAATTATTGATCAAATTTGTGCTCCCAAAGGCAACACTCTGATGATGTTTATTTACTGTTTTTTTTTGTTTTTTTCCTTGATCCCCACACATTTTTACATTTTTTTCCATCTTCTTTTGTTTTCGGTTTCATTATCAAGTAATTGAAAAAGCCGTTGGAATTGAAATGGCAGAAATGCTATGTGTTTTCATTTTTTTCCATCTCGCGGATGCCGATCATTTTTCTCTTCATTTATTTTGTGCAGTGTTTCCAATGATGCCAACAAATACGAGTTCCCATGTTTCAGCTTGTAAACAACGCTATAAATGTCAGCGTTTGGATATTCTCTTTTAAAACTTTTCACGTACAAGGTTAATTGCCATCGTTGTGCTACTGATATGAACATAAATTGTAATTTCATGATTGATATAAAACAATTGGCGCATTCGTGATCCACTTAAACGTACAGTCATTGCAAATTTACGTTCTCCCTTTGTAACCAAACGTCGACGGTAATTATTTATTGATGATTTTATGCTCTCTTTACCAATTGCAAAGTGTCTAATAATTTTCATTTGTTGTTAAAACCTGCTCAAAGGGAAATTCAATTCTCATTCAAATTGCATTTAATTCCACTGCAAAATTATCACGGCGTAATCGAATTGAATTAAAAAGTTGTTCAAAGCTGCAAATTAAAAAGCAAATATCATTGAAAGCTCGTTATTGTGCTGACAAATTTACAATATTTAATGTATGGATAATCAAAAGTCAATTAATTTTCTGCTTTCCACATTTGAATTTGCGTAGTGACGTAAACTTCAAGTATATAATAGTGTGATAAGTTTAGTCAATGCGTTTTTGTTAAACCTCATTGTGCATAAACGATTCATTTAACTACTATTTTATCGCTCTTGACAGTTTTTGTGTAAAACAATGGCACAGTTTCGAACAAATTAACTTACATTTTCACAAAAATATCGCATTCATAATTACCATCAGTAAAGTTCCAGGTTAATTATTACACTGCTATATACTGTTGAAGTTAAGACGCTTTTTTGTTCTTCTTCCAAATGTACAGTTATGAAATCAGAAATGAAGTGTAGAACAGTTAAGATTACAAAATACAATCAATTGAATTAAAATGAAAATCAAGTTATATAACAAAATAAAAATTGAGTTTAATTGATAAGATTACAAGTTTTGTTAATTAAAAATCAAAGGTTTCGTGTTATTTTAAAATGAAAAAAAGTAGAAAACAATTTCAAAACGATATGTTTGAACAAAAAAATAAACAATAATTTCTCTCGATCACAGGCATTAAAATTGTTATATGAGTATCAATTTTTGATTTGTTCCTAAAAAAACACTAATGACGCTTGTTCAGTTATAATTTCAAATTTTTATAAATTCAGTTAGGAGAAGAATCTATAACAAATTTGGATGTGATTTTTTTTTTCATTCTAATAAAATTTAGGAACTTGACATCACCATAAAAAAATTTTCGTTTCAAGATTCAATGAAATTTAGAATGGAATAAAAGATTTTATAATATCTTCTCAAGTATTAAATGGCAGATTTCGATTTCACAAAATGCCATAAAATCATATGACAAAAAAACACATGACTAGCCCTGCAGTTGTATGCTTTGTTCAAGACTTTTATAGACGACTTACGTGTGCGGTTTTCTTGTGGTTTCTTGAGGCCCAAATATTCCCTCTATATCGTAAAATTTGACAGATGTCGAAAAGTGATACATTAAAATGGTTTCAAATATTTCCGTCGAACAATAAACGAGAGAGAGAGAGCATATAAAATAAATAACCTTATTCACTCTATTGGTACGTGATATGATATGACAATATTCATCATTGACGTACATAAAATATACTTCTTGAGATAAGGAGAACAAAATTATATTCCGAAATCAATTTAAAGTTGTGACAATTGAAGTATTCAAGGCGACAGCCTTGAATACTTTGTTCAAATTATAAAATATCAAATTTATTAGAGCGTTACAATTATTGCCCCCAAATAGTACACATAAATTTAGACATAAATATAACAATTTTTTGTATGTTGTCAGTAATTTTTTTTTAGAATTATTGAATGTGGTTATGTGTATAAAAATGATTATTAAAAGTAATATTTTAACACTTATTTCTTCTATCAGTCATGCTAATCATAAGGTACTCATGTGTTACATAAATATTTTCTTGAGAAATTTCAAACAAATGTAAGATTTTGTTTGTTGTTATAATATTTTTTAGTTGAACAGAATTTGATGTTTGTTTTGTCATAAGAAGATTATGGGCTGATAATCAACTCCTTATAAGAAGATTCTCATTGTGCCAGTATAACTTTTTAAAGAGGTTTTGTCTCGCTCGTAAGAAAAATCGTAAATTAGTTATGAATAAAACTGAAAAAAAAAAAAAAAAAAATGCTGGATAAATTTAATGATAAATTTTATGATATGATAATTTGCTTGAGGTTAGTGAAACAACGTTAAAAAATAGGATTAACTCGGCGTGCGGTCGCGGCTTGAGATCGAATTTGTTTTCATTACGAAACAAAGCTGAGCGCAATTGGTACATTATTATGTTGTTAAACGTCACCTGAATGAGTCTATTATTTTTTATACTGCCATTAATTATTCATTTTCGTTACTTACATCAGAGGTAATAATTTTCACGTGCAATGGCGTTCGCACTTCTAAATGGACGCGTTGCATTGGAATTGTAATTTATGAAGCATAAATTCGACATTATCTTAAATTTTATGATACCACCGTGATACGCATTTCCAACCGACCACAATGATTCTCGCAGCGGCAACGTGGAAAAATGAAAAAAGAAAAGTCTTCACACTGATATCAAGGGTCTTATAATTCGTCATAATTAAGCGTAATTGAATCAAAATGAATCGGAACACGGCGCAGAGTCCGCTGCGCGCGCTCACCAGTCTATTATAAAGAGGTCTGATAAAAAGTGCGCGCCACTTAATATTGATAAATGGCTGACTTTTGATTTTTCCTTTTTTTGACGTTGCTATTTTGAAACACAAACGGCAGAAAAGGCTGTTCGACGTATGCAAAATATCGCTTTATGGAAGAAAATTTTGTGTCGAGTGTGCAGTCGCGCATTTTTCTTTTTCGTGCTTCCATTGCAAAAGGGTTATTTCGCTTGTCGTTCGTGAGGCGCATCGTGTACCCCAGCGGTGGTACATGCGCTGACACGCTGCTTCCTGCTTTGCAGTCTTCTATTTCGTTTTAACTGTAAATAGAATTGTGAAAAATGGCCCTCTTTTTTTTCCCCGCAGATTTCGTTCAATATTTTATAAAGTACCGCTATGTGTGTATGAAAACGCTCCGACGAATCTACAGTGTGGTTGACGTTAAGTTTTTTTATACGCTTTTCAAACAAGTTTTTCTCGTGCGGATAGAAAAGTTTATGATGTATATTTTGTGCAATTGAAGATTTGCATGGCCAGTTTGGGGAAGACTCAAATTTTTGTTTGAAAAGAAAAAAAAAAAAAAAAGGAATAGATCATAAAGCTCACAAGAAATAACATTGGAGATTAATTAAGATAGAAAAACGAATATCTTTATCATCAATGAAATATGCAACATTTTCTTTTGCAAATTTCAATTATGGATTCATTTCAACGTCAAATGTCAGAGGTGAATCTCAATAAGAGCGTAGCAATAAATATTTGAGCAACTGAAGAGCAATAACTGCTAGAATTTATAGTTTGCATTTATTTAAATTTTAGTTTATGGTGAAAGTTTTGAGATTTTACGAACGTGGTTCTAACGTAAAAGAGAGTTTAATGTCGTATTATTTTTTTTAACGATGTTTAAGCTAGCGCGGCCGTTATATGGCAAGTATGAATTTCAATTAAACAGAAAATATAACCGTTTCGAGGCTGTATACTTGTGTAAACACGAATATTAATTTCCAACCTAATGCCCTTATTTTTTATGGTTAACAGTTATTACTTCTGATTATTTTATTCAGACTTTCACGATGTTCCGTAATTGATAATTCCGGCTGATACATTTTTCCTTGTATTTTTTAATGTTAATAGCATTCAGCTATTGAAAAAAAAAAACATGCTTCTTCACAAAAACATGTCTGTACAAAAATTTCATTCAAACAACAGCCAGATGTTGTTATTTCGAATTGTGTCAAAGTTTTGTTTGTGACCTACACCAACTTGGCATCATTAATTTTTGAAAGTATTTGGTCCCTCCAGTGAATGGTACACAAACACGTCTTTTGGAATACATTTAAAATGTTAGTTTTATTTGCTGCCAACATTTTTTGATTATCATTTATTTCACTTTCAATAAGTGTATACGTATTTTATCAAATTAAATTAAAATTGTTTGTCATTATTTGACTATTCATTCGCATAATTTAGTAAAAAATAAAAATGTTATTTCAACTCAAAAAAGGGCATCAAAAGAAAAATAATAATCTTTGTGGAAAGGACGTCCAACTGGTTGAAGAATCAGCGACAGCCGTACACAATATTATCGGTATAATTCGTGGACAAGAACAAAGGATTTGGGACGTGCGACTTGACTAATTATTATTTACATTTACCGCTTGTCAACGCAGCCCCGTCCATTTGCTAGTTTTAAAGTGGTCTTGTTGTGAGGTTCGCTGCAACTGCTCAGTCTGTAAAAGTGTTGAGAGAAAATAAAGAAAGACGAGCAAAAAAGAAGAGAGGTCGTAAAAAGCAGAGAGGAAAAGAAAGCCGAGGAGAAGGAAAGAAAGGAAAAAGAAGTAAGTGAAGTTGAAAAAATGGTGAGTTTGAGGCTGCAGCATGACGTTCGAGTTGAACGTTGTTTTTGACGCTTGGCGAGCAATTGATGGCTCGTGACCGACTTTCCGCTCGATGACCTAGATTCGCGGTAGGCTACGTTTAATCCAAGATACTAATCTTGCGGCGTGCATCTTTCCGCTTTCTCTTGATTGCTTGCTCGCTTGCTCGCTTGCTCGCGCGCGCGCGCGCGTTCCGTCCCGCTTCCGTTCGGATCTCTTTCACTCGGCCGAGACAGTTTTCTCTGGAGTGGAGACGTGTAGTCACCGATGCAGCGATAAGTGCACGTACTTTGCGTCTGGGCGTGTACATAATGGGGAGTCATAAAACGAGCACGCTCCGCTGGTGTTGAACGATGCAACCAACAAGCCAACGCTTCAGTTTAATCAGTCTAATATTACACTTTCAGGGGCCTTTCAAAATTCGACTCACTGCTCTGCAATTGACGAGGTTCCGCTGCAACTCACACGGGCTTTGTATAGAAATCAATCTCGCGCGACCTACTCTCTTTTGTCGAGTCCCGAAAGGCGTCCGACACATCTGTTCGCCAAAAAACGTCTCGGCTTTATTTTCTTTTTTCGTCTTCCAAGCATTCGTCGCGCTTTCACCTTGGTCTACTTTTACCTCTTGGATCTTCCCTAAGACAGACAGAGAAGCGCTCGGCCAAAGAGACCTCGAGTATCAATCGCGATGCTTTCGTTCGTTAAGTCGCTGGAAGGAGAATTTAAATGGCTTTGACGTTTGCGTCGAGAATAGCGGAAGGAAAGAGCGTGTATGTATGGTGCCAAACCACGAAAGGGGGATCGCCGGTGCGACAGCAAAGTAGGCAAGCCAAGCGGCGGCGGCGGCAACGGCAACGGCGACGGCGACGGCAGTAGTAGTAGTAGTAGTAGTAGTAGTAGTAGTAGTAGTAGTAGGTACATTGTGCGCTGGTGGGGAGCGGTCTCCCCGTTGAGGAGGTTAGGAAGACGGTGTCGGTGCGCGCGACTGAACGAGCCTCAGTGTTGCTCGGTCTGCTATTGCGCTCGGCAGCAGAGCTTCGCTGCGAAAAAATCGCGCTATTGTCGTCAGTTGTTGTTTTGTCGTCGGTTGTTTCGTGTTGCCGCGGCGGTAACATGAACGCGACCGCGACTCTTAACTGAGACATGGGATAAGTGTGGCTGGGGACCAAATCGGATCTAACACAGATGGAGTTGTGATTATTTATCAGTGACGCTCTCGAACATACAAGTTGGAAATAGAGCGTGAGTCGGCGGTGCAGTAAACGCTAACTCGTACAATGAGCCCGGCCTCCCAGGGGGCTTTGGAGGTGGAGCGTTTCATCGGCAGTTGTCTGATCTCGTCGACGGTGCGCCCGTCGATGCACAAGGATCTGAAGTCGTCCAAGAAGCTCGGCTACAGCGCCAAGGGTTACGCCGCCGAGCAATGCCAGGGACAATACGCGACCGGATGGGCCGGCACCCCGCTCATCTCGATGACGTCCAGCCCTAGAAGGAACAGTCAGCAGCGCTCGACCCCCTCGCCGCAGTCGCACAATCAACAGTTGAGCCAGACGAAACAACCGTGCAGCAACGACACGGAGCAGCAATTAGCGCCGGGCCAGCTGCTGCACAACAATAACAAGAGTCCCCTCGTGCGACTGGCCATTCACACGCAGGGTGCGCCGCTTATCTTGACCGGGCGCTTTCACCGCGGCAAAGGCATGAATCCCAACAACAACAACAACAACAACAGCAACAACGTGGTGAGGTGTGCGGCGAGCCGCAACGGCTATGACCCGAGCCAACGCAAACTCCAGAACACGGTACAGGTGAGCCCGAAGGAGCCGCCGGTGAACGCGACCAACATCGACTCGCTGAGTGTCGCGAGCGACGAGAGTTCAAACAACTCGGAGAACAGCTTGCCCCGGATCATCAAACCTCGAAAACGCCGAAAGAAGGACCGTAAGCCGATGCTCGGCACCGATCTGAACAAGCAGAGCAGCCCGGAGGAAGCCGCCGTGGTCGTCGAGCCGGCGCTCGCGAAAACGCCAACTCACGCGTGCTACGAGTCCGGACACTATCGGGGCCAGCGTCGGCCCGCCCAGGTGCCCAAGGATAACTCGTACGGACGATTGCACACTTGCCCGACAACCTCGCAGGAGGTTGTCGACACGAGGCAGCCGAGGTACGCCTACCGGCACGTGCAGGTGAAAGTGCTCGACGACAACCGCAATGTGATAGTGCCGCTGCCGGTGCGCCAGCTCAAGGGCTACCGCGCGAACAGTAACAGTAACAGTAACAGTAACAGTAACGCGAACCCGCAGCGCTACGAAGCCAACGTGGACGAGTGCTACGGGAGCTGTCAGTGCCGGTACTGCGAGCCCTCCGCGCTCATCTGGGACGTTGACCCGAGCACCTACGGCTCGTCTCAGTACCACGCGGCGTACCCGAGCCGACAGCTCCCCGTGTTCCTATCTCCGTACGCTTGTCACGAGCAGTTCTTCGACGAGACCCATCACCCGGGTGTCTGTCTCCACCGTGACGGCAGCGTCGCGGTGCTCCGTCGGAGTTGGAGCGACCCGGCGAGCTACTTCAGCGACGAGATCCCCGCGCCGCAGCGCGACGTCGGCGTCATCGGCGACCGGGGCCAGTCGGAGCTCCGCGCGAGCGCCACCGGCGGCGCCTGGCGCCCGGATGTCTCCTCGCCGAGCTCGACCTCCTCGTCGCTGCTCTCGGGCGCGAGCACCGCCGGCTCGCAGGGCCTCGAGGTCTCCACGGAAATCGTGACCTCGCCGAACGGACACCGCGACCTCGAGATCAAATTCTATTCCTCGTCGCCGAGCTCGAGCGCCCCCGTCGGCCTCGGCTTCGCGGAGGAGGACGCCGAGGAGGAGTTCAGCGACATCTGGAGCTACCACGAGTCAAAGCTGCAACAGGATTTCCGCACGCTGCTTCAGGCCGAGGAGTGAAAGTTGAACTGTGACACACACACACACACACACACACGTTTGCTCGAAACTGCTTTCGCTCTGTAGACTAGACGCGCGATCGACCACTGTCAAATGGCGTTCAACTTGGTCGAATTACACACTCAGATAAATGTTTCCAATTTAACCATGGAGCGTACTTGTTTTTGGCTTTCAGTTCACTATAAAATCAACCTCTCTCTCTCTCTCTCACACCCCCTTTTTGTGCCTATGTAAATATCCCCTACTCCTCCCCTATTATTCATTTTCAGAATTATGGTTTTACATATTTTGAAAATATAAATATGGATGATAAATATACATCTTGAAGAAAGGTCTCGAAATAATAAGTCCTTTGAAACAAGTGTATCACTTTGAGACAACTGGAATTGTCGGTTCAAGCCAAAGACAAACAAAACCGTGGTTAAAAACGAGTGGTAAACATTTGTTTGAGTGTAATGTTGATCGTGTGCCTGCAAGATCTCCCTTCGTTAGTTCGCATTGCGAAATAGTCAGTTTGAGAAGCGAAGGGGAAATGTCAAATCACTGCCACGAGTTGAACGAATTTTGGACAGCCGGTGTGTCTTGTAGCCGGCGACGATTGTACTTTTGAGCGTGTGACTGCGTCATCCACGTGACCCTTCCGATCATCGTTATGTTGTGTTGTATAAATTGTGACCACGCGTGGACGACGGCCAGTGGCGCGATTGATTCGTCGACATCAGCTGTTTCAACCGTGAAGCCTTGTTACAGTGGTTCCGATGGCGATGTGTATAGTGTGGGCGCGCCGGCGATGTGTGCATGTTTTTAGCGAGTGCGCTGCAGCGCCCGATTTCCGCTCGTTGTTTTTTGTTGTCACTGTCTGGAGGGGCGGGGAAGGGGCGCTGCGGCTTGATTTGTATGTAAGTCAACGGGCAATATTGGTAATTTCGACCGACAAAGAACAAGCGCAACAGGGATAGGGCGATGTCGAACCATAACATTCTCTAACGGTTCACGTATCATGCTTCGTTGTTATACGTGACTAGTTTGCGCCAAGAGCGAGGCTGTTGAAAGACAGGTTAAACTACGTGACTCGTACCGGCTAGATACGTTAGATTTTTGAAAGCGCGAATGCTAAACGTTTCGCGTTATTACGCCAACAGTTAGCAAGAGGCTTTGGCGTCTTGCAAATGGCTTCTTCTTTTCTATTCGGCTATTCTAATTCGGATCATCCTCTTTTTTATCAGTTCAGAAACACTGCCCACTGTTTATAACACGTACATGTCGTTAGTATTCACACTTTCTTTTTGTTTACAACGAATCTGCGCTCATAATCGTAATCAATTTTTTTTACGAACAAATGGAAATGAGTTTTTAATGCAACTACCACTCGGTGCTTCGTTTGCCATTTGAAAAACCAATTTGCGCACCTCGGTTAATATACGTGTTTGAACGCCGGCTGTGGAAAACGCGCAGCTCGTATTTGTGCTTTTTTATCTTTGCACAAAAACGTCCCTCTCTTTTTTCAGCCAGTGAATTATCGGGCCGCAAAATAAATATAATGTCGTATTTAATTGTCATTGCCATCGTCGTCTCTGGCTTTGCGATAAGCATTTCTAGAAACGTATTGATTCGTTCTCTGGCATATCAGGACTCGCACGAATTTCTCGACTTATCAGATAATACGAAAGGAAATTATCTTGTACCAATCGTTGGCTGTCGAAAGTAAAGGCCACAATTTTTATCGTCGCGATTGCGCGAGTGTCGATGAATAATTCATGGACTCTCATTAGCGATCCTTCATTGAATACTAAATTCACGGCTGAAAAAGGAATTGATAAACGTTTATTTATCAGCGCGCCGTGACAACGAACCGTGAATTAATCGGCTACGATTTTGACGTCGCGGGTCGCGTGACATCGCCAATTTTGTTATTCCTCCTTTTTTTTTTTTTTTATCATTATTTTCGACTGTTGCACAATGATGTAAATTAGCTCGTATCGATTCGTTAATGCTGTTTCACAAGCCGCAAAAGTACCGTTGATTGGACGAAAAAGTTGTCGGCCGAACGGATGCCGGGGATCTCGCTGTTATCGCGCCATTGATTAATGGTGGCAATGTTCACGTGGGCTGGTGCACTGTTATAATTCGCCTACGTATGAGACCTCACATTAAACGCATTGGGAGTGTAGGCGCACACGTGCACGCGACTCGTCTGACTCAAATAATTGTCGAAACCCCTTTATTTTTTCGGTCGATAATATTATGACATAATTAAACCCACATAGCATACTCGTGTAACGTGTAATTTGTCTCACTCAAACAGCCTCGCTTCTTCATTAATTCCAACATCAAACGTCGCTTGCAGTTTATGTATTTTTGCTTGCCTTTCCCTCGCCAGTTTTTATGAAATGTTCCTTTTGTATTTGTTGTATTGTGCCTGATTTTGGACGGGCCTTTAATTCTCCCCTGTTTTGATTCTTTGTCGGGCGACTACTCGCGTTCGAGAGGAAGCGCTCAACCTGTTTTGAATGTTGAAGAGCGGTGATATGTTCGGTCGAAAACAAGAAAGGAAAACAAGTCGGCGAAAAAGTAGCCTCGAGTGACCTTCAGGCGGCAACCCCGCGCTACCAGAAGGAATCCTAGTCAAAAGTCATGAAGCATCATTTGCTATTAAACGCGGCACCTCATTCATCTGCCGCAAGTCACATATCGATCCATGTCGAGAACCCTAATCCTGCGTGTGACACGTGACATGCGTAACTTTCATCCGATTATGTAACGTGTCTACCAATTATAGTTAGTCTACGAATTTGTTCTACTTTGTAAGAAACCGCGCTGTGTGTATGTTTCGAACAATCGATGATTGTTGTGTGACTTATATAGGCGACGGAGCCGGAAAGAAAGCAAGAAAAACGAGGTAACCAAAAAACGACGAGAAGTCGGGGGGGGGGGAAGAGGGGGTTGGCAAGGGATGATAAATGATTCGCATTGTGAGTGGGTACAAATGAGGTCGCAGTGAATATTGACACTTTACACCGTGTAATCACGCTGAAGAAGCTATTATGACGGTTTGCGTATATTTCCTTAGGCTATGTGTACGTTTATAAGAGTATAGTCTCTCTTGTTGATATCGGTGTATCGAGTAATTGCACCAACCAAGAATCGCACATTTTAACTTGGCTCTAATCATTCGTGTTGCGTCTCTCATCGTCACGTGACTGTTATGCATTAGCGCTGCCGATGATCCCCCGACGGAAAACAAAGGCGTGCAATTCAAACGGAAGCGACTTCCGGCCCCGTGTCCTCGTTGCAAAGTCGTGCTTTATCGTTTCGTTAACGGATCATTGGCGGTGCTCGATGCGCCAGAGACCGAATAGTGTTGAGCAAACAAACTTTTTCTTTTTTTTTCGTTTACGAACATTCTGGTTTACGTTGCTATTATCATCGTTTTGTGCACTGAATAAGAAACTCTAACAAGAGCTCTGCTCTAATTTTGGTTCCCTATTGGATTATCGCTTCGAAGTTAAATTTGTATCTCGCGGCGAAAGTTGAAAAAAATTGTTTTCTTTCTTTCTTTTTAATAAGTCGGTAACGAATGTTGGATTAAAAATTAAAATATACTTTTCAGTATACAAAACAGCAACGCGATAAAACACTGTAAAACAACTGCGTCTCGCGCTACTTATCTTTTCCGCGATACTTGACTTTGGGACACGGAGGGGAGGACCTCTCTTGTTGTCAGCGCAGAGTGAGTTGGCCCGTCGGTAATGGAAAATTCGAAGGCAGTAGCTAAATTTGATGACCCTTGGCTCTCTCGTGTGTTGGCCGCGCGCCAACCTATCAAGTTGAACTATTCGCGTGGTGTTGAATTACGCCGCATAATTTCGTGAGATCGAAATCGACGGAATGGCACACTTGGAAATCGACGTCTCTTGAGCTTTTCCGTCACTGCTAAGGCCTGAGCGCAACGCCGTCGCTCGTACGTGATTAAAATATGAGCGTGTGCTGCACGTGTGACCGAGCTTGTGAATGCAGGTGCCGTCAACATGGTCCTGCTCTTTATCGGCGCGCTCATTTATCGGTATATCGGTTTTTGCGTTGCGCTATAACGTGGCAAGTGAAAGCCGGCAGGGACAAACTGTCGTCACGTTTTTTTCATGTTTATTCAGCCTGCGTATAATAAAAGATTAGACAAGAAAGGATGAAGAGAAAGAGAAAAAGAGCGAGCTATGACACAAAAAGGCGCTCAGATATGCGTGACTGATAAAGCGCGGGGTTGACGGATTCTCCGTTGTCTGCGACCGCTCGATCGCAACGAACGATGACAATCGGTCGTCGCGATTCTTAGGCAACTGTGATAGCGACTGAATGGCGAGTGTGAGAGTCAGCAAATACCATTCCTAGACAAGCAGCCGTGTAGATACAAACAGTATAAAAGAGTGCATTGCAACAAACTGGACGTTACGTCGAACAGCAGGCTTTATCGCGAGCTCTCTGTTTTTTCCACCTCTGCTCTGCCGAATGATAACTGAATAGTGACAAACCTGAGTCCAGCAATGTTGAAAAAAAGTGCATCAAGTAAAATCGTTTCGAGGATGAACAAAAACGAACGCTTTGCAACGTTCACGACATCACATCTCCAAGCATTTTTTTCTCTTTCTGTCATCAAATCATTTTTAATCGTCGTTAATAGATTCAATTTACTCATTGAATCTTCATGTCAAGACTTTTTTTATGATGCAATCAATAATTAATTGATCGACTGGTTATATATTTTAGGATAACGGGTTTGTTTATTCAGACTTTGCATCGGTGTGTTTGCAAACAGAGACAACGCAACAGGGGGAAAAAAAAGTCAACAAAACGATGTGACAAAAATAACGTATCGCACGGTCCGATATCACTTTCGGTTATATTTCTCTGTGCAAAGATATTGGCCGGGATATCATATCTTCAAAGCTCGTATATAGATTGTCGCTCGCGTGATGCTTCTTTTTTTAACCTCGAGTGATTTATAAATAAACGGTGCATCGTTAAGAGGAACGTTCGCCTCTTGTCCACATTCAAACTGACCAAACAAAAGATGTCATAAACAGTGTATGCGTTTTTGTTCACGTAACGTCTTGAAAAATGGTAGGATTATAAATGGATTGTCGATCTCACTCAGCCACGGCCTGTTTCAAGTTACTGTCAATGCTTTCCCCCCAGCGTCTCATTATGTGAATGTTTCAAAGGAATCTATGTTGCCTGTGTGATTCATAAAATGTATTAACAGGTTTTTTGTATGCGTTAAAACTATAGAGAGCGTGAAACGAAAATATAAAAGGGGGGAAAAGAGACTAATATAAAAAAAAAATCGATAAGTGAAGCGCGATGTAAATGTAAAAGCGGAATATATTCGTGCGACACTTGGAATTGGTCAGCGTGACTTTGAATTCGCACGAACAAAAAGAAAGAGAGAGAGAGAGAGAGAGAACAATATCTAGACGCGTTGTTGTAATGGACCGTGCGCGAATTCAAGTGCACTTCGAGCACGGTCCAGCATCGGCGGTCCGGCCAATTTGAATTTGCGATTTCAACCGACATGCATGTGCCGTCGCGAAAGACTGTCTTGTTGGTGAAACTATTCTTTACAGTTTTACATTCGTGTTTTTTACTTATTTCATGTTTAGATTCTTCTCTCAGCCAGTATAAAAGTGGAGTAAACATTGAAATAATATATACTGTTTGTAAAACAATCGTGGTCTCGTTATTTTTCTACAACCCATTGTGTCGGTTTTCCCGCCTATTCGTTTTATTTCATTATAATTTTGACCTTTCACGATTGTACTAATATAACTATTAAGCCAGGTTTTTTCCGCCGACCAATTTTCTCACGTACAATTATTATTCGCTTTGAGACAAAGTTTTAATCTCGAGATTTTCTATTTGCTGTTAAGTAATAGTGGATATATATACGCCGAAGCAAAATTTATCCAGTATGTGTAAAGAGACTTTGACTGTTTGTGTTGTACGAGTTCTCGGTATTGTATAAACGATTTTCAGTTTGAGTTATTCAACTCCGTTACAAAGTTGACCTCGCGTGTAATTAAACGTGACGTTGATAAATAATGCCAGGCATTAATTGATTTATAACTTTATTTGTCCATTGTCATAACGGCAATGTTAATATATACCGTCGATTGCTTTTATAAACAGCTTGAATCGACATGAACATCAGTAAGTATATTGATTAAATTATTCTGTACCACTGTTTCATTTCATTAGCTATTATTAAATCGAGAAAAACGCGAATAATAACAGAGATATCAAACGTCAAACAGTTTGTATTTGGTGCATGAAATAAGATTGCATTTTGGGTGATCTTCAATTTGAATTATATTTTGGCATCGTAATACAATTCCAGCTTGAAAATTGAAAATAAAACGTTCGAGATGGAGCATCTGTTAATCTGAGCTTTTCTTGCTCCTACATTACCGAGAGATTTAAAACGTTCAATAAGTTTTAAATCATTGTGGATTCCAGTTTTCAATTAAATAAAAGCAAAATAAATTAGAAAAGCCGGGCTTTTCTGATTTATTTTCCCCCCGTTATCGCCTTTCTTCCACACAACCAAGTTCAAATTGAGACAAAATTTATTCACGTTTACAACATTTTCATCGACACAATTATTTTTAAGCGAATCTTTTAAGCTTGGGCAATGACTAATCGTTAATAAACAATTTATTGAGATTAATGTTTCGGACGTGAACTATCGCCTGAATGTGCGCCTTGAAATTATGAGGTTAATTTTTTAACTTAGCTCTTAGAATCGATTAAGCCAATATAAATTGTGCTGAATAAATTATTGTAATCTCTTAAAGACACTGTGACAAACTTTAACTATTATACAACCACTTTAGATTAAAAGAGCTTTAGTTCTCCGTCTGATAATGACACTTATCCTTAACGATCAGCTTTGAATAGCTCTCGGCTCATTTTAGATTCATTTACTTTTGTAGTTAAGGTAAAACAGTGTCGAGCTGTGTTAAAAAAAAAAAAAAAACAATTTTCGTCCTATTGTGCAATTGAAAATTAAATACATCGAATCTTATCTTTATATATAAGTGTGCAGTTGAATGAAAAACTAAAGCTAGATGTTATTGCACGGATAAAAAAACACCATCAAAATTTACCATGATTCTCAGCAAAGCTTGGACGGTAAAGCTTCATATAACAAATTACAATGATCATAATAAAATTTATTCGGAATTTAGTAAAAAATGTTCTGTCGATAATAAGGTTTTTTACAATTCGTGTGATAAATTTGCATTTATATAACCGGGCTATGGTCCCCGATTTGCAATGATCACGGTAAATTTTGATGTGCTATTCTATCCGTTTGAGAAATCCTTTGCAGAAATCACATGCAAAATATATATTCGAGTTGAACGGAAATCAAACATTAAGAATCGTCGTCCTTGGCAGTAGACAATGGAACGGAATAGCCACGATCTCCCTCTTAAGTAGAAATTTTGATCGGGCTAAAACCAGGCCTGATCAGGAATCCATGCAACCATCAGATAAGGACTTGACGAGGAATCCCAGAATGGCACTGCGTATGGGCGTTCACGCCTGACATCTCTTAAAACACTTAAAAAAAATTCTAAAATCAACCACTTTTTACTGTTTATTTATTGAAAACATTATAAAAGATAAAATATTAAATTTCTAGTCATTTGGTTCAAAATTGAGCTCTTTAGACACACAACCAGCCAAAAAAATTAAGTTTTATCGATTTTTTTAGCTTACAGTGTTTTTTCTCTTCAAAAACGAAAAATATACGTTTGAGGCGTTCCTTGGAAGGCTCCTGCAAGTCAACTTAAGGAACCATTTAAGGCATTTCTCGGGCATGTCACAGCTCGCCCTTTAATAATCTAAAAGCATTTCTATAAATGGCTTTTCACGGGGCCTTGCGAGGCGAACTCGTAATTGTTTATTTGATTTTTTATTTCATTAAATTGTCTACATAAGTAATGAAATGAAAACAAAATTCCATAATTCACTAAATATAAAGCATTTTTTTTTAAATTATGTTTTCAGTGAATCCTTACATACAAAAAGTAAATAATGTACAGATGTTATATGAAAAAATATAATTTTTCTATTCTTTGTGTATTTAAAACTGATTAGAGAATTTTCAAGTCAATTGTGACTCACTGCATACGGCGTCGACCTATTACTACGGAGGCTTGGGTTCGATACCCACGACAACGATTTAAAATTTGTTTCAAAAAATTCAAGTTTCTAAATATAAAACTTTATCTAGTCGTTAAAACTTTTTTTTAATTATTATTTAAAAATATTATTAAAATTTTGTGAAATTTCATGATTGTTTTATTTAAGGTGATCTTTTCCGAGGATTAGAAGGGCTCTTTCTAGGTAACCTTTAAAGGAATTTTCAGGGTGAAATGTAACAACTCAATGAAAGCCTCAAATGAATGAATAAAAGCCTTAGAAGTGCCCGGAACACTTTCCGGGCAAGCCTTTAGAGGCCACTAGATAAATTTTTACTAGGGCATGTATATATATATATTTTAACTTCTTTTAGAGTGCAAGATGATAAAGTTAAAAGTTACTTTGAGCAGAATATTTGAAGAGTGTGGTATATAACATTACTCGATAATCCGCTGTTTCGAAACTACTTTGATGCGCTAAGGGCAAGCATACCGGTTAGTTTGGCTCGGGTATTTTAGTGAATAAGTAGTAGAGTTTTTGAACCCCAGATTTATTATCATCCGTTGCCGGAAGCATCGACAATCTGAAGCCCCTTGGTTCTGAATTTATTCCCTTTCCGGAAATTTTATAAATGCGAGAATTTGTGTCTATCCAAGTAAAAATTTATAAACGGCTCCATATATGCTACATATATGGGACATGCATTTATGTATTTAAAAACATATATGTTCCATATATGAGCAATCAATGGTCATTTATGTGTCATCCCGAGTCAAAATTTTCATCCTCAAATTAGATGGTTGAAAGAGAATTAGAACAATTTGAAATATGGCTACTTAGAGTCTGAAATAAGTTCACAATTAGTTTGAAAAAAGGCTAAAACGAGATTGTGTAGCC